>NJDD01001650.1:0-58348 GCA_002245505.1 Calephelis nemesis
AACAGTCTTAATACACCCGGCACACTTCATAATGAAGAAATGATTAAGTATATGTGGGACTTAGTATTTAGCCAGCCTCCCAGAGACAGCTTTGTTCAAAGAAACGTAAGCGGCGGGTCTGCGTTGTTAGTCTTTGATAGTTTTACGACGCTGTGCCTCGCAATGACAGTGCATGCGATTCTCGCAGTTAAGTTCAAGCGTTTAACCGTGGAGGTTCTGTGATGCCTTCATAATATAAACATTACTGCTAACCCACATTCAAACTCGTTGAATTGTATTTAAGAAAGGTTTTTGAAGCTTTTACTTCATAATTATATTGTTTTCACTTATGACGTAGATATAACTTAGAGATCAATATGTAACACAACAAACACACTAATTTTTGTATTGAACGGATCACTACATAAATTTTAAATTAAAAACATGTAACAGTGCTTTGTTTACTGTCTGGACGAGGCGACAAAGAATAGTAACTAATATAACTTACTTATTTCGTACACAATGTTAGGAATTATAAAATACATCAAAAACTAGTTTTTTCACATATTTTTAGTGTTACATCATAATTGAACTTTCGTAAGAATATGAAATTGAATGTCTTGTAGTCATATACTAGTTATTAATATTATTTGATTAAATTAAAGAAATAAATACTACGAAATCTGTTTTTTTTCATTAAAATAATATAGCTAAATATTATAGTAGTTTTTCTCACCCGTCCCCGATAATAGTATCGATATCGACAAAAAAATCATTGATAGGTAAGTACATCCCTAACACAATATAATTTTGACAGTTGTCAGAACTACCAACATAAAAGTAACTTCTTCGTAACTTGTCTCCAAATTGGTATACGCGCAGAAGCTAACTTCATTTAAAACTTAGCTTTGCATTTTATCTATGGAAGTCCCGCCTCTTATTACGTAGTATTTACATTCTCTTTGCTTTCCCACCAAATGACCCCAGACCAAAGATTAAAGTAACTGTCCGTAAAGGAACCACAGACTATTAAGAGAACTATATGTTCAAAGGACATGAGTGTCTTTGAGGAAAAGAGAAACCGCAAAGAGGGAGTGAGATAACAATGTCCCCCATTATTTACGACGCAGTTTTTTTGTTGTAATTTCGCTAGACTGCTATGTATTCCCATTTCTATGGTTGATACAGATGAAGTTATATCCTAATTCCTACCAACACTGTCAGTTTAGACTTCGATGACGTAAATTGTCATTTGTCAATTTGACAGCGAAAATATAATAATTACATTGACCTCTAAGTATAAATAATTATCACTTGTCATTGTTCCTAAAAATCAAAACAACTAAAATAGGTACAAACACTACAAATTAGCAACTAATGAATGTGAAACTTACATAAAATGTTGAATTTAGACCTTAAATATAACTATGTCATTGTTTTTATTTTAGTTTTAGGTGAGTACATACGTAATTAAAATGTCTGGTATCAGGTTAAGTAAGTAAATTTTCTTAATTAATGATGTATTTATTTTTATTCTAGGATTTGTTACAACATCTTTTCAAATCGATGTCGAAGAAGGAAACAGTGAATTCCAAAATGATGAGACTATTAAAGATGCAGAGGACTCTCTCATTCTTTCCAATGTTGTTACTGATGTGAATAAAACCATCCCGAGTCCATTCAATCAAATTGCAGCTAATGTTACTGTCGAAAATAAAAATCAAACATCCAATGAAACTCGGAAGTTAGTAAATTGTAGAAATATTATTTATGAGAGTGAAGACATAGAACCAACAGTAGAAATAATAAATGGAAGTGCTCTAGCTAAGTTACTGCAAGTTAAGCCAGATATTTCCAGTCCTACTGTAGAAGCAGACTGTGTTCTTGTATTTTTTCATGCTAAATCCTGCCCTTTTAGTGCCCGAGCTGCCCCACATTTCAATGCTCTCTCTAGATCATATCCAAATATAAAAATGGTAGCTTTAGATGCACTAAAATACCATGGGATAAATGCCCAGTATGGCATAGTTGGCGTGCCAACTTTAAAACTGTTCCACAATGGACGTGCTGTGGGCAAATTCAATGGCACAGAATATAATGTGCATTTATTTAGTAAGTTTATAAATACCTTTACAGGTCAAACACCTCAAGTACTGTTAGTAATGTCAAAAGACTTTCAGGGTCCTGTACCCAGTGTAGTAGAGTTTGGTACTGATTATTTCCTTATTTTATCATGGTTATTTATTATTATATGTGCTATTTATTACTTTATGCAATCAAAATGGTGGAATATGATTGTAGAAATGATCCAAAATAACTGGAGAGAATCAGAAGCTCAACACGAACATAATGATTAAATGTAAAGTACTTAAATTGTTTTTCATTAAGATACCAATAAAATTCGAGTTTTACTCCTAGACCTGTGAATCACCCAGATTGGTGATACATTCTTCCCTATTTCAGCTCTGATAACGTCTGCTTGCCATTGTCATTTTCTAGTTTGGAGAATCGGGTAGTCAACCAAAAAACATTAAATAAGTGTTATCTTAGCTTCAAGCTACTTTACCTTCCAGATAAGATATGACAGTAAGTGTATGGATATCTCTACACAACATTATTGAGGATTGACTTTAGGAATTTACATACAAGCATATCTTTACGTCAAGTCCCTTACAGGGTACGCAGACAGATCGAGTGCCAAATAACATTATCCTGGTGTACCTGTCTGGCTTCCTCCAATTTCATTACCTTTTTCATACAAACACCCCAGTTTCGGAGACTCAATTAACACCACCGTCTAATAATACCTAAGTGATTTTATAGTGGAAAGTCAACCTAGGTCTCCCTGGGTACCTATTATCTTACATCTGTCATTTTTCTCACATGACCAATCCATGATTTTTTTCATATTTACACCAAAACTTTCTATCTTACTCTTTCTTGTGTCTCACTGCTTAAAATGCAGTCAGCAAGTGTTACATCAGTGATCTTGACAACACACTGCCCCGTTTTTATTGCCAATGTTAACTTTAAACCAAGGAAATATGTAATATATATAATAAATATGCCGTCCACCCGCTCACATGCTTTATAATCTAAATAAATCGATAGCATGTTATGATTATGAGACAGATTATTTGTTAATCTGTTAAATGTCCCAAAGTTCCTTACGTATAACACTATCAAGCGCTTTGTCCAGTTTTACAAAACCACAGAAAACCTTCAAGCCCACAGTCAGTTGTAGAGCAAAAACACCTGATCCTAATCCCGGGCAACAAAAAGAAAATCAGGTTTTTCCAATTTTCTAATAAAAAAAATGTTGCTTGGGATAGGAAATGTGCCCGGTTGGCGATAGGCTTGCCACTTATCACATTGTGGGATTTAGTGTCTTCGGCTAGTCGTGGGTGCCCTGGTTGTGTCTCTGCCTACCTCTTCGGGGATATGGGCGTGAAGATACTTTAAAAATACTGTAATTAAAATAAACTATTTATTATTACATTGATTATCATTGTAATAAAAAAATAATAACATTTACTTTAATTCAGCAGGCATATCACTGCCAGTAAGAGCAGCAAGTATGTTATTTGCTGTTAGTTCACTCATTGTGTTTCTTGCTTCTATAGAAGCACTTCCAATATGTGGTAGTACCACACAGTTCTTTAGTTTAAATAACGGACTGTCTAGTGGTAATGGTTCAGGTGTAGTGACATCAAGACCTGCAGCTCTAATTGTATTGTTTTGTAAAGCTGCAATCAAAGCATCTTGGTCCACAGTACCACCTCTGCTAGTGTTCACAAACACAGCTTTACGCTTCATCTTTTCAAAAGCAGCTTTGTTAAATATTTCCTTTGTTTCTGGCACTAGAGGAGCACAACAAACAACAAAATCACTTTCTTTCAGTAGTTCTTCAAAATCGGCTTTGATAGCACCAGTTTCTTTTGCTTCAGGCCGTACACTGCGATTATAATATAGGATTCTAGCAGTATTGAATGATTTAACACGTTTTGCAACTGCTTGACCAATTCTTCCAAAACCCACAATCCCTACAGTAGCACCAGCCAGCCCTGGGCCTGTCATCCAGGTTGGAGCCCAAGATACCCACCCACCATTTTTTGCTTCATTTTGTGCCTCTGGCAATCTCCTTGAGGTTGATAACAAAAGTGCCAACTGGAACATTAAGTTATGTTTTAATTGTTTGATATATTCCAAAATTTTTTGTAGCTTCACCTGCATTACTCAGACTTAGATTACAGATACAGTCACATATAAATAGTATCACAATGGATTAAAAGTACCTGTCAAAAGCAAACATAGCTATTATAGGGAAGGGATTTCTAAAAAAGATCAGAATCTTTAAAATGCATATTTATTAAAACCAAAATAGCAACTTATTCATGAAGTTTGAGCTAAATATTTTTTTTTAATAAGAAAAGAATTTTCAAACAAGTCCAGTAGTTTATAGAAACATGGATTAAAAGTTTTAACAAAAATATATTTTTGCAACAAGCTTGTCTTGATAAGGGCAGCAGCAGTAGCAGATACCTATAATAGACTTGAGAAGTACCTTCTATTTGCCTATATCAGCCTAAACATAGTAGCATAATGTTAGGACTCATGTATTTCCTATGGTCACCTTTCAATTTTCTAATCAAAGCAGCTCCATGTCATATTAATTTTGCATAATTATCTGATTTACACATATGTTTGCAAAATTATATATATAACATAGTTAAGTTGCAAGTTAAATATACCCTTGTGAAATAAACAAACTTATGTGGATGTATTTGTTACATCTATAAAATAATTACATTCTAAAATAAACACACCTAAAATATGTGTAAGATTATAAAAATTGTTTAAAACTACACAGAGATTCTGATGCAGTGTTCTCAATAGATAGAGTGCTTGAAGATGCAAGATTGGTTAGTATAATAACATAGAAGTTTGTCCACCTGTGCAAAGCTTGGATTGCTTATCAGTGTTATTATTGTTGTGTTTATCGTGTTATTAGTGTTGTGTATGTGTATGTCTAATGTCTATATTTCTCTTATATCTTGTACTTAATATCAAAAGGTACATACAGTTAACTCAGCAGTTGCATCAGTTAACACATCTGGTGTGTACCCGATCTTTATACCTCTCTTTCTACATTCAGCAACATCTATATGATCATAGCCGACAGATATGGTTGCTACAACTTTTAAACTGGATCCAGCTGCATCTAGCAATTCCTTATCAATTTTATCAGAGAGTGAGCAGAAGATTCCATTGACACCAGATACAGATTTTAAAAATTCGTCTCTTGGTACTGGTGATGGTTTATTCCATATGTTTAAGTCACATCTAAAACAGTTGAAACGCTTGAAAATATGCAGATACTTACTTTTATTATGGTAGTGTATAAGTAAAAAAAGTTCTCTAGGAAAAAGGTAGGCAGAGGCACAACCAGGGTAGCTATGAGTACCCAAAGACACTGAGTGTGGGACATATCCAATCCAGTCAACATTATTTTTATTAGAAAATTGAAAATACACATTTTCTTTGCCAGATCCGGGGTTCAGATACAGGACCTCAAAAAGACAAGTCTGAAGCCGGAATGCTAGAGCATAGGGATGATAATAAATAAACTTTCTTATGGTAAGAGATAACAATGGCCTAAAGATGATGTAAGATGAAGATATTACATGGTTGTAGTTATCCTGTAGCCGTGGTGGCTACCCCAGTTACCCATTTATCCTTTGCGTGCTTCCTACAAGCAGCTACAAGGCAGGACTGCAGATAGTCTATTCTACACAAAGGACAGACAAATAAGGGCAAAATCACTTGTTTTCTTATCAAACGCAAAGAGCTTTTCTGTACAATTATTAATTAGTTATTGTAATTATCAAATAAATCTATATAATTTTTTTATTTTGTAGATAGACAGTTAAAGTATAAGTTTAATCATAGGTATACTTTCATTTGCCATGTGCCAGTCATAGCAGCTGATTACTTTTGAACATAGTGACGTTAAGATTAATTAAAAAAATGTAAAATAACACATTTAGTTAACCTCTTAAAATGCAAAGTAAAAAAAAAATCACTTACTGTTTCGTCAATAATTCTACACCAGATTCTGGCATATCAGGTCTTGTTATGTAAACTTTGTATCTTTGCATTTCAGCCATAGTTCTTACTGAAATATTCACCAATCCTCGAAATAATGGAGCACTCAAAATAATCAGAACGCTTTTATAAATCATGAATGACAAATGGTTTTTATTTATTTGATCAAATGTTCGTATCTCGGATGACTGAACGCTGAAGGTCACAGTTCATGGCAAATACTTTGGTGGAGGAACGTGTTCACTTTTCTTTTCACTTTTAAAAAGCGAGGGCTTGGCAAAATATATTGTGAGATGTAGAGCCACTACAGTTCCGAGGATGACTTTTCCCTTAGTAGACTTCAAAAATCCTAAGGCAGACATATTATCTAAATATATCGTTACATAATACTTTTGTTTTCTAAAAAATTGATGAATTATGAAGATAATCTTAAAAACATCACAAAACCATTATTTTGTTAGTGATGTATGACCTTCACTTTCAACATTAGACATTTGTTATCACTTGTCATGAGTTGTCACTTGACCGCTGATGTCACTGTTATCACTTGACAGTTTTTTAGATATCTTTGAAATATTAACACGGGACGGAAGACGTGGCAGCACCACAGAACAATATTATATACTCTACGAGGGCAGCACACCCTAAAGCAAAGCCAAGCAGGAAGGCGCGCTTTTCGAGGGTTTACTACAATTAATGTGTAATATAATGTTAAAATGTGTAATTTGTAAATTAATTAAAGTGTAAATATAACTTAGTTGTGTGTAAATGTGATTTAGTAAATAAACTACTACTAAAAGACTATTGTAGTGTTTTATCACAACAGAAGAGGCAGAGGCTTGAACAAGAAAGAAAATTGAAGACGAAACTAGAAAAAAGACATGAAATATTAAGATATGGGTTTATTACATAGTATAAGACTAGTATAAAATATAAAGGTAAAAAAAAAGAATAATAAAAATACTTTTTGCACTATCGTAGAAGTTTTGGCGCCAACATGAAAGAAGATGATTTTAGTATTCAGAATTTTAGTTTTATAATTTGTGTGAAAATAATCGTAATTCTAAGATGTGACGTACTTCAAGAAATTAAAACTAAAGACGTATTGAAGGACTCAAATAACCTTTGTCTTAGTGAAGGAAAGGACTTTTAAAAAGGAGAAAGAATTTATTATTACGGAAGACGTGGCAGCTTAGCCTGAAGGTCTTAGCCGGCCCCACAAAAGGGCGAATTAACTTAAAAAAGAACTACTAAAAAATAGTCGAAAGACATGGCAGCACGGCCTAACGGCTAAGATAGCCGGCCCCAGAAAGGGGCAAATAAACTAATAAATTAACATATGAATAATAAATGTTTTAAGATGTAGTTAATTACTTACCATTGGTTTAATTTTGTTTAGATAAAGTGCAAAAGTTAAATGTTTATAAAGAAATTAGTGTATCGTATTTCCTCACTGTCGCCAAATCTCACTAAATAAGCTTGAGTTACGAGGGAACTGCTTTACTCAAGACCCTGACATGACTTTGTTTAAAGTGACTTAATAAGAATAACTTAATACGGAAGACACAGCAGCATGGCCTAAAGGGTCCTAGCCGATCCCAGAAAGGGGCAAATTAACTAATAAATAAGGGATTTTTGGCGCCATCGATCGTGAATGTAGATGGTCGAATTTTTTTATAATTATTGATTTTCGTGTTTATATTGAGTGAAATTAGTTAATTTAGGTGGGAATTAGTTTAGTTTTGTTCAGTGAACGTGCACAAATGAAATAATCATGAAGAAATTAGTGTATCGTGAATTTCCTCGCTGCCGCCAAATCTCCCAAAGTGAGCTTTTGTAAAGTGACCGCCGCTTTACTCAAGAGCCTGACGTGACTTCGTAAATAGTGACTAACGACTGTATAAGAATAATTAACGGAAGACATGTGACTAATGATGAAATAATTAATACGGAAGACGTAGCAGCATGGCCTAAAGGTCTTAGCCGGCCCCAGAAAGGGGCAAATTAACTTAAAAAAAAAACTAATAAATAAAGAGGAGTTTTGGCTCCATCGTGAATGAAGATGGTCGTATTTTTTCATAATTATTGATTTTCGTGTTTATATTGAGTGAAATTAGTTAATTTAGGTGGGAATTAGTTTAGTTTTGTTCAGTGAACGTGCACAAATGAAATAATCATGAAGAAATTAGTGTATCGTGAATTTCCTCGCTGCCGCCAAATCTCCCAAAGTGAGCTTTTGTAAAATGACCGCCGCTTTACTCAAGAGCCTGACGTGACTTCGTAAAAAGTGACTAATGACTGTATAAGAATAATTAACGGAAGACATATGACTAATGATGAAATAATTAATACGGAAGACGTAGCAGCATGACCTAAAGGTCTTAGCTGGCCCCAGAAAGGGGCAAATTAACTTAAAAAAAAAACTAATAAAAAAAGAGGAGTTTTGGCGCCATCGTGAATGAAGGACATTTTTTCATAATTATTGATGTTCGTGTTTATATTGAGTGAAATTAGTTAATTTAGGTGGGAATTAGTTTAGTTTTGTTCAGTGAACGTGCACAAATGAAATAATCATGAAGAAATTAGTGTATCGTGAATTTCCTCGCTGCCGCCAAATCTCCCAAAGTGAGCTTTTGTAAAGTGACCGCCGCTTTACTCAAGAGCCTGACATGACTTTGTAAATAGTGACTAATGACTGTATAAGAATAATTAACGGAAGACATGTGACTAATGATGAAATAATTAATACGGAAGACGTGGCAGCATGGCTTAAAGGTTTTAGCCGGTCCCAGAAAGGGGCAAATTAACTTAAACAAAAAATTTTAAAAACTAATAAATAAAAAAACATGAACACCGCTTTGTGCACCACTTCTTTCCTCGCTAAAGAGGATTTTTTACTTACTACTTGTTAGTTGTTACTACTTACCGAAGGATATAATAGCAAATAAGCTCGCGTATTAATTTTATTTCTCTATTGTAGCTTTAAAGTATATTAATTATTCTGATGTATAAACTATGTTCCTGTTAAGTTTCACCTAAATCCCTTATCAGTACGGTAGGCAGAGAGTATCTAGTGCCAAATTTCACATTATTATCCAGAAAGAAGGTGGTCGCACTTTTTTCGTAATTCCTAATGAATTTCGTGTAAATTAGTTAATTTGGGAGGAATTTTGTAAAGTTACAGCACTATGTATATAAGGCGTGCACAGCATGTAAGCGGCATGTCCAAAGGGGGCGTTAAATCGGGCGACTCACCACTACAGATAATAGTGCTGGATCCACACGTTTGCCAAACTTCAACAAACCACCATTACAACCACAAAATATTTGCATAGGTTTGTATAGGTTTGCCATGATTTATAGCCGATCCAATCTAGTTTCGGTTTTTTGACGCAAATCAAAGGAATTTGTCGCTAATGATTGCCACGCGTCCACACGTTTCTAATGGTTTTAATTTAATTGTGCTTTACGTATTTTCAATAAATAAAATGTGTATCTTGTCTAATGGTGAAATTATATTCTCCCTGGAAACAATACCCAGCATTTGGAATCCCAAGGATAAAGATCATAGGGATAAAAAAGTAGCCAACGCATTGAGATCATTTAAGTAAAAATTAAAAAAGCAGATAAAGAATTTCAAGATATATTTGAAATTTAATCATCCACCATTTGTTTTTTTTTTTAATAAAAGGAAGTAAAGTAAAGTAAAATATACACATTTATTTCACGTGGATCTATACAAGATTCTTTTGATGAATCTATATAATTTTAAAAAATACCACTGGATCGGAAGGCGGCCACTAACTGAGAAGATGCAGCGAAAGAAACTCAGCGGGCTTGTCTTTTTTTTTGATACATATAATTTACAAAAAAAAAATAATTTCAATTAATTCCAACCATTTCTGTGTTCTAAATATTTTGAAATGTTATACCTAATAACCCCTAACCACATAACAAAAATTTAATACATTTTTATTTTTTTTAAATGGTAAGTCTTTAATTTTCAATGTGCTTTACTGTATTGTATGCTTATTATGATTTAAATTTAATTTAATGCTTTAATTTTTAACATAAGGTAGGCTTTTAATATGCTCGGGAAGTTTAGTGTAAAAGCATATACATATACATAGACCCATGAATTATGAAAGAATAACTGATTCTCTGGGGACGAGACTTATGCACAGCAAGATTGCTTTTTTTTCGTCGTATTCACAGCATGTATATCACTCTATTGCAAGACAAATGTAGGAGACTTAATCAAGTTTCCCTAGAGAGAAGAATGTCATTAAACATGACGCTGTGAAAATTACTAAAATAAACAATTCTAGCGATGTCAACATCTGTTAACTGCCTCATTTTCTTAATTGCTGAGCTTGATCTGATTTCAAGCTTTGCCATCAGATGGCAATGTGCAGGCCCTTTGTGGCTTTTTATCTATAGTGATTCCTAAACATTTAGTGGAATCTGCTAGTTCTAGTTCGTTCCCATCTACGATAAACGCTTAGCGGATACATGACTCCGACGTCCAAGGGTTGGAGTTTGTGGGTGCAATGAAGCGGCAGGCATACAATAGTGATGTGATTATTTATTTTTTTAATACCAAATTCAATTTTTTTGTGTGGATAGGTGACCATCCAATATCAAAAGAGCCGCATATGGCATTTTTCTTTTCGTTGAAAATCAATAAGTTGAGTGAGCCCGATGGTATCCCTCCGATCGTTCTTAAAGTGTGTGCTTATGAGTTTCATCAACTTTACGATTTTTGTTGTGTAGTCATTCAGTAGGGATTCTTTTAACGTGTTTTTCTAATGGTCTCAGCCTATGAGCTGAGTAAGAGAGAGAGAGAGATAGCTTTCGACTTTGAGTGCAGACTTTGCAGTAGCATCCTCCATTTCCTTTTGACCGCATCCAATGTAGAGCGAACGTCGAATTATCGTTTGAAGATATTCGATCTCTTAATGTTTTCAAGTGCCTCCTGAACTAGTTTGTTTTCGTTCCTGCTGCTGAGTTTAACCTTCGGACATCGCGCCAGAGCATAATGTATGATGCCCATAGTCTTGATGAGCTTCGGTCCGCTACTGTAAAATTTCGACGATACCTATTTCAATATTTTGGTAACAATGGTGCTACACCAACCAAGCGTATTTGCTAAAGTTCGAAATCTTATAAATGGAGCGAGGCGCGAGCGCGCGCTAGTTTGTGCTCGACATTCGTTAAGTGCAGTCGAATTCTTCTGATGATGCTTCTGTTGCAAAGCGAAACGCACATTGAGTTTTTAGTAGTGTGAGTGTTGTTAATGCTAGTAAAAGAGTTTAGTGTTTTGTGGAGCTGGTTAATATTTTTGGGGTCTTTGGCTTCCGTCTTAGGTCCAATTCATTCATTTCGTCTGCTTTTCCTGTTTTGTTACGCCATTAAACGTATACATTTTTTGCGGAAAATTGTAAAAAGAAAAGAATTTTGTTTGGATTTAAATGTTTTATCGTCGTTAAGACATCGCAAAATCTTTTTCTTAAAAAATCAGGCGATCCAACAGGTAGCGGAGGCCTGGCAGCATGGCTTAAAGGTTTTAATAGCCTGCAACTTTTTTTTAGTTTCTAAACTAACTGCCCGCTCTGTAGTACTAATATCTAATCTGTGTTTTTGTTCTTAAGGCAAAATGGACGACTGCACTACGGAGTATCGAAGTTTGAAATGTCGATGTACTGTATTCATAATGTTCATCAGTTCGATGTACGTTATTTCGACAGTATGGTATGACGAAGTATTGTATTGAGAATGTTCATGAAATCGACGTACGGAACTTCGAAAGATCGCTATGTCGAAGTACTGAACTTTTTCTACACCCGGCAGAATTTTTTAGAACCAATGGTAAAATTATATGCGGTAGCAAAAAATAATAACATAAAGTAATTTAACCTTAACTTGAATAGAATTAAGGTAAAAAAAATACTTAAACCAGAAAAAAAATGGTTTTTTAGCAAACTATATAGACGCTAGACCGCCTTCATAATTCATAGTTTCCGTTCTTTTGATTTTGTTAGGTAAAGGTAAATAAAAAGAATTTGGACGAGCACATTTTGGACGAGTTAGGCAGAGGTACAACCAGGGCACCAACGATTAGCCGAAGTTACTCTGTACTTAGTCCTATAATATGATAGGTGGCTCATCTATTAACAACTGTGAACTTATCCCGTGAAGCGTTGTGTTTAAGACAAAATTGAACAAACGCATTCTGAGTTACCCAGCACGAAAAAAAATTTGCACAACACAACAAAAACAATATATACAAAACATTACAAGAATTATTAAAAAAAATACCTGTTTAGAAATAAAACGAACATCGGCAAATGTTAAAAAGAGAAGAAATAGTTAGCTAATTATAAGGCCCATAACAAAAAAAGAAACTGTGAGGCTCAAGGAGAATTTGAACGGACTTGCATATACATAGTCGGGTCGTAAGTTCTGCCACATGTACACACGTATGTATGTGTATTCGTCATCATCATCATCATCAGCCGGAGGACGTCCACTGCTGGACCTAGGCCAAAGAGCGCCAAAAGTTACGGTCACCACCCGCTCATATTCAGCGACTCCCCGTGGCTTTGACCAGATCATAAGTCCACCGGGTGGAAGGTCGTCCAACACTACGTCCTTCGGTGTGGAGCAGCCACTCGAGAACCTTTCTTTCCCGTTAAATAAATTCCTTCGTTAATAATAATCACCTGTTTGTTTTTAGAATAATCATTTGCTTATCAAAATGAACTGTGTAAAACGTGCCTTCTTATGTTAATTACGTTTACTCAAAATGAGCCCGGCGATTGTCAATAGGAGCCTTCAATCGGCGCGGCTACATCTACAGCATCACGCACGAGGTCCATGTGAATATCGGCGGCTGCTTTGAACAGGGATGCCTTGAATGAGTCCAAATTGAGATAAGGTTTTGAGCAGGCCTTCAGCTCCAAGTGTTGCTCTATTTTGTAATCCAACGGATTCAAGTCTGGACTGAAAAAGAGCCAGTGTCCGTGTCGGATGAATTCAATTTCATGTGCAGTCCGTCAGCCCGTCTTGCGTGCTTTTTGCTCTATGGGTTGGCGCAGAATCTTGTTGGAATGAGAAACAGGCCCCATAAGGATTTTTTACACTTTGTTTTGATACACAGTCGCATTCGTTGTACGTCTGTCTCACAAAAGGGTATTTCAGTTAAGTCCCAATATGCACTTCTAACCAAACCTCGTAAGAAAAATGACCTTGCTGGACGCGCGGAATACGCAGACTTGCTTTGTTACTGCTGTGGACGTACACCTTATCATTTGTTTGTTGTAGCTCCCCTCCACAGTAAAAAAAATTTGGTACGAAAACAGAATTTGCCTGGTGCTCTTTTTCCTGCGTACTGCTTCAACACAACACGGAATCAGTTTCTTCACAGCTTTTGCCACTTGTGATGTGCTAACAGAGCGGGGCGACCGCTTCTTTTTCTGTCTTCCTAACTTGAGTCCTCATTTTATCGTTTGATGGCACGATAAATTAATCTTCTAGTTTAATACAAATTTTTCAGTACGTCGAAAATTTGAGTTGGTGTGTAACCACATTGATGCCACCTGTCTTCTTTAAACGTCCACTCTATATTTAATAATACGTCAAATTAAAAAAAGAACTGCAGATACTTTAATTAAAAGATTCTAAATTTAAATTAAGTAACATTTTTGTAGTCAGAAATTTTAATTCAAAATGTTTTATTGCGTGACAAAACTAACGACCCGACCTGAGTATAATATACGTAAAAACTTGTTTTTTATTTACATCTATTTTTTATTTACATTAATTTATTATCAGCTATATTATATACTTTCTAGCTACCTTATCAGCAACGTAGCTAAGTGCTATCTGGATTACGTCAGCTTTATATTAAAAAAATCTTCTTCGAAATCGGACCATTTGTTAAAGGTGTTTTCATTTAAAAAAAAAATAGTTCAACGATTATAAAAAGAACACAGACCATTTTCTAAGGTCTCGGGACCTGGTGTTGAAGTTGGCGAGTTAAGTTCTCGGGTTTAAACCCCGTGTTGGTCAACTCAGAATGCGTTTTTTAAATTTTCTTTTAAACACAACACTTAAGAGATTAGATAAGTTCCCGGTTTAGTGACTTATCTATTAACAGATAAGTCACCAACCATATTAAAGGACTAAGTACAGAGTAACTTCGGCTAATCGTTGGTGCCCTGGTTGTACCTCTGCCTAACTCGTCCAAAATGTGCTCGTCCAAATTCTTTTTATTTACCTTTACCTAACAAAATCAAAAGAACGGAAACTATGAATTATGAAGGCGGTCTAGCGTCTATATAGTTTGCTAAAAAACCAATTTTTTCTGGTATAAGTATTTTTTTTTACCTTAATTCTATTCAAGTTAAGGTTAAATTACTTTACGTTATTATTTTTTGCTACTGCATATAATTTTACCATTGGTTCTAAACAATTCTGCCGGGTGTACCTGCATCGAATCTTTCGCTCTTTCAAAGTTCCGTACGTCGATTTCATGAACATTCTCAATACAATACTTCATCATACCGTACTGTCGAAGTAACGTACATCGCACTGATAAAGATTATGAGTACAGTACATCGATATTTCAAACTTCGTTATTTCGTAGTGCAGTCAGAATGGACAGTTAGACTTGGATAATGCAACGCCTCTGAAAATTGTTGTAGCAACAACTCAATGTAGTGAAAAATTGTGTAGTTATTTTGTTGGTACACACTAATTGTAAATAGACATACCTACATATTATCTTCACACTAAGACCATTGCCGGGAACGAAAATGTGCAAAGTTTTCCTACACTTTTTAATTTGCAGTACCTTACCCAGCATTTACATTAAACTTTAGGCACATACATGTAGTAGGTTTTCTTCACAGAACAATATAATATTCCTACTCTACGAGGTTTTCTTACTAGTTTGTGCCATGAAAAATAAGTATCTACCTCCTGTTCGTAGATACATTTTTTGAAATAAATCATGTTTACTAACAAAATCAATTAACATCAATGTATATTTCGACCACAAACATTTGTGTCTTTCAAAATGTAATGAACGAGGAGGAAGGTAGCTAGGCAGGTCTATAGAATATGTAGCAATCTCTGCAATCTTGCATTAAGTTACGCATATGTGTCTTTTTTACTAGGCTAAGATTTGTTTGATTTTGATATGAAACTGTGTTTTTCTATTGCTAAAAGTCTTCAACATCAAGCTATTTTATGCCAATGTAAAAAAACGTTTTTTTTTCATCAGGATCAATTGAGTGAAAATAGTTGTGGGTTCACGTAATTTTGCGGAAAAGTCCTATTCTATAAATACGAAAAAATTTAAAGGAGTTATCTCTCATGTTTGTACCTAGTAATGCGACGGTACTTATCCGAGCTATTACAAAATTCTACCACCTAGGTAGTTAGATACGTAACGTAGTAAACGTTATAATGAACTGATTCCATAAACATACATCTATATTTTATGTTAAACTAAACAGTATTAGTATAATATTTCCCCTTTTCGTTACTTACTAAATAAATAAATTAGGTAGGTATCAGTATCAATCAATTATTAATTAGGTAATGTTAATACATTACAAATATAAAACGACGGCTTGCACTCCGGGAGTGCTGGCAGAAGGGAAAATTTGAATATTTACGTTGTGCACTTTTGATATTTTGGAATGGTTAGGGAATAATTTTGCACGAATTGCTTTTATTAACAGTATGAAAGTACTATAATTAATGTGGTAAAATACAAATTAATGTATTGCGCTATCGTACACAAACATGACAACTTGAACATTCCCATATGCGTCCTGCGCCGTCATACGAGTTTTCGATCAGGGGGGTTACCATAAGCTCTTAAAACAGTAATATTTTAACAATACTAATAGTCAGTCGAGAAAGACAACCTTATGACGTATACTATAAAGTTTCTTATAAAGGCAGACATTTAGCAAGATGGAAATAATACTGCTATAAGCGTTCATGGTAGGGCCCCAGGGGGGTTACCATAAGCTCTTAAAACAGTACTATTTCAACAATACTAATTGTCAGTCGAGAAAGACGACCTTATGTCGTATACTATAAAGTTGCTTATAAAGGAAGACATTTAGCAAGATGGAAATAATACTGCTTTAAGCGTTCATGGTAGGGCCCCTGGTCACGTGTCCTGACGAGAGGTTAGAACGCGCAACGCCACTAAAGAAGTTTTCACTTCAAAAAAATAATGAGTAGGAATAAAGTACGACTAACTGCTGCCTGCTATTAGAGCATTATCTTCAAAAAAACTCGTTAAGTAGTAAGTAGGTAGATCGTGTAGAATAGGAGTTCAACCTACCGCGCGCCCAGGACGGCGAGTGGCAAGCCGAAGGGGCAGACACGATATTTTTGTCAAGGCGCAAAAGCTATGACTTTTTGATAAGCTTTATTTACATACAATCGATAAGCTTTATGATTTTTCAACTAAGTAATTTTGAAGAATTATTTTCGTGAATATAATGTTTAAGTTTTATTACTTTTGGTGACACGAGTGATTACCAACGTACGACGTAACAACGTCCAACGTAGAGACTTGAAATCATCACATAACAATTGCATCATAATAGTGGAGAGCACTAACATCAGGATTTTCCGCGGCGACACTATCCCCGTGCCGTTTAAACCAGCGAGTAGCATTCATTGCTTAAAATAACCAGGGAAGATACTTAACCGTGATAGCGACAATTTAAATAAGTAAATGACGGGCAATTACCTAGAATCTGTATTAACATTTGTGTACCAAAGGCTAGCATAGGTATTTTTTTATTTTTAAAAAGTATCTTCACGCCCATATCCCCGAAGATGTAGGCAGAGGCACAACCAGGGTACCCACGACTAGCCGAAGACACTAAGTCCCACAATGTGATAGGTGGCAAGCCTATCGCCAACCGGGCACATATCCTATCCCGAGCAACATTTTTTTTATTAGAAAATTGGAAAACCCAATTTTCTTTGGTTGCCCGACCCGGGATTCGAACCCAGGACCTCATGCAGTCAAGTCCAACAACTGAACCGCTAGACCACAGAGGTGATATTTTATTTTTAAGAAAACCTAACCTAACCGCAATAGTTATTTATGACTATTATCTGAACTTGTGGAATAATTCTGTAACGTTATTTACATACAGCGGGCGATAGGTTCGTCACATCCCGAGAAAGTACATTTACATTAATTTGCTTCTAGTTACTGTGCACGTAAAGTAAATATATTATTTGATAATACAATAATTACGTTCATCTCAAAAATGTAATTAGCAACATCAGATGCACATCAGACTTTCATTCTTGAAACAAGAAATCACTTTCAGGCAATAGTACCGCAGAGGAATGTGCGCGTCGCCGAGGAACTTTCATCTCGTTAGCGTTAATTCAACTCCTAATAAAATAACAAAAATATGGCACAAAAATACGAGTTTGACGTCTGCACGAATTGTTGGCGAAAAATCCCACTTTCCATCAAGCGATTGTTAGATTGAAGCACGAAAGTGCATTAGTGCATTAAGATATTTAGACATCACGAGTAGGGTTGTTAGACGCCCGTTACACTGTAGGATTGATGTCAGTTCTTCCACAGTCACTGAATTATATTTGAATGGTTTCAATTATTGTAATGGCAAGAGAACGAGAGTAACTGATAGTTACTAGTTCAGAGAGTTAGCAAGGTGAAGCGGCAATGGGCAGGACACATTGCTCGCAGAACCGACAACCGCTGGGGAAGAAAGGTTCTGGAGTGGCGGCCCCGCACCGGAGGACGTGGTGTTAGACGATCTCCCACCCGGTGGACTGACGATCTAGTCACAGTCGCGGGAGCCTTTAGATGCAAGCAACTGGTGACCGTGACTTGTGGTGCTCTTTGGGGAAGCCTATGTCCAGCAGTGGACGTCCTCCGGCTCATGATGATGGAGATGATGTAATGGCTTTATACAATCACTTTACTCACCTCCTTAGCTTACTTTTGTTAGTTGTTAGAAAATAACTACGGTTACCTGGCAGCTGGTCTAAAATAGCAAGATCTCATATCTTGGGTAGTCTATTAATAATGGCCGTAAGTGATTACTAGCAGGCCATTCCAGCGTCGCACGGGTGGACGTACTTGTATGTTATTATACATATGAACCTCCTTCTTGAAACTCTATCTATAAAAAACGCATCAAAATCCGTTGCGCAATTTTAAAGATCTACATAAGCATACATAGTGATAGACAGCGGAACGGGCCTTTGTTTTACACACTGTATTAGTGAATATATTGTCATATATTCGTAATTCGTAAATATAAAAATCAATTGCTGTTCGCTAGTCAAGCTAAAACTCGAAAACAGCTGGACCGACTTGGCTATTAGTTAAGAAAAAAGAATAACTAGAAAATACAACACTTTAAGTTTTCCCACAAAAACAGAACCGGTAAAACTAAGTTCGCCGGACAACTATTAACAATATAATAATTATAACTTCTTTCAGCAGAGTAATTTTTAAAATGACGGATTTGTGTTTTAATCTATAGTTATTGAATTATTTATAGTTCTTTGTACAGTTGGAATAATTTAGACTTTATTTTAAAATACGTCTATTCTGTGCAATATCTCATGTATGGTTATTATAGAAGATACACACATACATACATGCATGCATAAGTATCTTCACGCCATGTCCTTTGTACATCCCGCTTATCTAACGTCAATTTAAGATGAAAAGTGATGACTGTGCCTATAGACATCAAAATCATTGTTAGAAACAGTAGAATTGCTTATATTATTTTTCTAACCCCAAAGTAAGCAAATTTTACGCTAGTATTGTGGGAGTCGGTCAACGATACCAATATAGCAACACTTAAATCCAAACCTAGACTACACACACATTCTCCGTCAGGATTCAACCTGTGCCTCGTGGTTGGTCGTTGGAATTAGGCATGTAAGCTAGGCCCTCGGCCAATGAGGTGTTATAAACGGTGCAAAGCCGTTTTCATGGTCTTAGGCCTCCTGAATCAGTAAGTATACTAACTACCCTTGAAAGTCGATAATGGTTGATGCTATGGTGGCAAGAAAAATATTTTCATGTTTTCACTCATGAACAAACCCCGTGTTGGTCCGGGCTCCTTTGTAGAATAGACCATCTGCCTTCCTTGCCAGGCAGCTCGTAAAAGGCGAGCAAAGGCTCACCGTCACTAACACCGTGAATTCTGACTAGGTGGTAGAGTTTAGCAGCGACTCGCCCGGATTGGTACCACCGCCTTACCTATTCCTGCCGCCATAACGTCATGACGTGTTAAGGTTCGGAGGGTAAGGTAGCCGATAAACTTACTTTTGCTCGAGGCCTAACATCCTGACCTCAGGTTGGCAACGCACCATTACCATCTTTGGTGTCCCTAGGCGGCGTGAATTTCTTACCATCAGGAAATCCGTCTGGTTGTTTGCCTTCCAATATCATAAAAAAATAAAAAAAATAAAAAAAAAAACTTCGCTACAGGTAGTACATATTACCAACATGGGTACTTCCTTATCTCTAGGGCTATGCATATCTGAAATTGAAAACCATTGCTGACAACCCTATTAGTTCAGCCGTCGGGAAATGCAAGATTAATGTTACTCGTAGTGCAGACCGAACGGAACGTTCTCAACTTTTAATTTACACGTTTCGGTGCAAGAATTTAGCACTTATTTTAAGAGAAATCGTAATTTTACGTTACCTACTTACAGAGACATTTAACGTGATATTTAATCACATTAAATGATAACATGTACCGTATAGGTATTCCCACATCAGACATCAGTAGGGATACTTTACCTGCATTTCTGAATTATCATCTGCACTCAGTTGGACAGCTTACAGGTGACGGCATAGTGCTGAACCTTATTATTTTATGCTCTTATATTGTCCTATATACGTCACCCATCTATTTTTGACATGGGCCTGTTGTCTATGAGGGGCAGACAATGAAAACCCTAGAATATAAATTTATAAATTTTAAAGAAAGAAAAATTTCGCCCCAGACAGGATTTGAACCTGTAACCTATCGTCTCAAGCCGACGAACGCTCTAACCAATTGAGCTACTGAGGATTCAAGTCCCGTGGCGAAATTTTTAATTCCTTTCTAACCCGTTAACGCGGGTAGTTATGTCCTATAGATACACAATTCTGAGTACCCACCAAATGAGTTCATCATTAAAGATGAAATTCACATTTTAGAATGGTCATAACTTTCGTTTCTCGCAACGTATTTTTATTTTAGCACTTGCCCTGTGCTTAGGGTAATATTCTATAAATACCCTAGAATATATCGAAAATGAAATAAAAAAATATTTATTTGCGGAATATGTGTGTTAAAAAGTTGTTACATAATATACACATATAATATATACATTGTGGTGTGCAAAAAAGTATTTCAATATTTATAAAAAAGTAATTATTTAATGATGTACATAATAATATGTTTAATTATTCAAAAAAAAAATGCTTTATATTCATTACAATTTAAGTTATTAATTACAAACAGTTTTAAAGAAAAAGTAAAGTATATTTACGCCCATATCACGAAAAGAAGTAGGCAGGGGTACAACCAAGGCACCCACGACTAGCGAAACACGCTAAGTTCCACAATGTAATAGGTAGCAAGCCTGTCGCTAACAGCTAACCGCCAAATATTACATCCCTGGCAACGTTATTTTGAATTATATATTTATATATATTTGTTGTCCCACCCAGTGATCGAACCCGGCACCTCAAGACCACTAGACCACAGAGGCGATAACAACTAACAAGTTTAAAATATTGAAAAATTAAACCCTGTATCTACCATAGACTACCACCGTTTCTAAACCTAGCCAGAAGCAACAACAAGGAGAAACAAACTCCTGGGCAACCAAGATTTCTGATATAAATAATAAACTAATATTATTACAAATATTTTATTATTTATGCTTGTTTGCAAGAAAATCTTTAAAACCATAATATATTTTCTCTACAGCAACTCAAATACCTTCTTTCTTCTTACTAAAAAGATTTAGTAACAGCGATTTAAGATTATCAGGAATTTGGTTAGATATACGAACGGACATGCAACATAATGCTATTTTTGTAAATATTAAGTTTTGGACTAGACTAAATATTAAAAAAAAAAAAAAAAAAAACTTTTTTTTTTTTTTGTTTTTTTATTAAGTTTTGGACTAGACTAAATATTAAGTTTTAAATAATGGAGTTTAGCATTTGTTTAAAACAAACGATGATGTTTTTTTACAGATACACACACAACCCAAATACATAAGCAAGGCAAAGGTAATATTTTGAGAGACTTATAAAGTGGCTTGGATGAATGCAACTGATTAACACTACATATTGCTCTTATACACTTCTTTTGAACTCTAAAGATTCAAGTTAATTCTACCGCATTTCCCCAAATAGGAATGCCATATTGCAAACCGGAAGAAACATACCCATGATACGCTAAAAGAAGCCTAACACTTCTCTTATTCATCTTAACACATATTGCATTGTTTTGATTATGGTTGTTATTGTATGAATATTTCACACAAGTTGGTATCTAGTAGAGGTATGGTATTTAAAACAAAATGTAATGTGCAGAAATAGCTTTAGTGTTGACAACAAGTTTTACAAATATTCCCACGGTTTTCCATATAATATATTTAAAACTTCTGTCTCGTTTCTACCTGTGGAAATTGTGTAATATTCCGGCGCGAGTTTAAGATATTAGTCATATAGTCCGTTTAAACGATTTTCAATAATTCGAGCTGTTGATGTTTTATAATATAGAACATCAAGTAGAACCTATACGAATGCTCTTCTAAGGGAGGCCAGCCTCTGCCCTTACCTGGCTACGCACATGGCTTCTGTGGTCTCGCGGTCTGGTGCTGGACTTTGGGACTTCGGGACACGGGACGGTTCGACCGCCTTGTAGCGCTAGTAAAAAAAGATCTATTATATTTTCTTTTTTTTTTAATAAAAAATAAGTTTGGCTGGGGTTGGATTTATACCCCGTTGGCGATAGGCTCGCCACCAATTTCACTGTGAGACTTAGTATCTTCGGCTAGTCGTGGGTGCCCGTGTTGAACGTCTGCATACTTTTATCTGACATATCATACATACATGTGGAAGAATATGTTGTTGTGCTTAAATATTTTTAACCCCCATGTAAAATCAGGGGTTCTATACGTTTGAAATGTTGATGTGGTATGGTATATTAACAATGTCCTCATACACAACGTTTTGTATTTAAAGTAGGTAATACTTATCATTTCATTTTACAAGACGTCTAGCGACCTACTGAGGACACACAATTGTCGGTTTTGGTGTCTATATAGGCGACGTGTACCTATATCCTACCTTTAATCCAAGCCTATGTTTGATTTTTTAAAATCCTATAAAAATTAATTTAAAGTGACGTTAACCCTATTCAAATGCACTTTCATGTTATTTTCAATGAGAGTCAATAAAATAATATTTCTAAATCCCTTGCAGTTTAGCTCTTCGAGCCTATTACAATGAGCTACATTGTCACATCAACACATTTCTTAGCGACCGACTGTCAAAAATAATATCTAAGGCTGAGTGCACACTTATTTCACGACAGTTTTAAAACAGACGAAACATACAGAGACATGCAAATTTCGAACAAAAAGTTTCATAGTTTTATCAAAATTATCTAATACCCACAAAAACTGCTCAGACAAGTCTGACTAATGATTGACGGCTTTCCTTTTATGTTCAGGCCGGCGCCCACAAAATAGTCTAACGTTTAACTTAAAACTGTCGCTACTAGAATGTGCGCACAGCCTAATCCGCGAACAAAACGCAGAAATCACTAGCTAAACTGTGGTTAAACTCACACTGAGTAGTTAATATGTCACAGCGAGATGGCGTGTCCTAACTGTACCACCGTTATCACTGGCCAGCACTCGGCCGAGTGAAGCGGCACGTGCAACGGGTACGTGGGAACCAGGGTAATCAATACAGCGGCTACTTCGTCAGTGTTAGTCCGTTTAAATCTTTTTTCTGATTAGCGCTAGCAAGCGAAGAGAAGTGGAATAGGAGGGATGAGTATAGATGTCAAGCAAGAACGGGAGCTAAGCTTTCAAATCCAATCCGAAAATCTAATTTATTTCAAGTAAGAATGCCGATTACAGGACGCTGAAAGACAATATTGCTCTACCTTTATTAGGGTAAGGCTTAGGTCGGTCCTGAGTGCTGGCTATACATTAAGCAATATTTGTCCAATTTCGATAGCCTATCTACGATAAGACTGCTATGGTTTCTTAATCAGGCAGATTAGTCCAATTCCAAAAGGGAGACAGGCATTGAGGAGCTGTAACAAAATCCTAAACACGTTGTTCTTAATTTAACATTTTTAACGTCTTTGTGGTCGAAACCATACGAAAAAACCACAAAATGATTGTTACATTTAATCTGATGCTGCAAAATTATTTTGCTATCGTGTTCGTGATCAAACCCTTCAACCAATTTAAAAGAAATTAACTCTTTATGTTCATTGTTGGTAGAGTAGCTGGAATATTTACTAACACAGAATACTTGAGCCCCTAACTACAGATTAGCAACTATTAATACCATCTTTGGTATCAGAAAATCCACTTGCTATTTTGACTTCCTTTAAAATAAAAAGGTATTAAAGGTGATGTTATGCATAAGTCCATTCTCTTACCTTTACAATAGATTACATATAATCATATTGTAGTCGCGTGACGTGGTGTTGGGCGATGGTGCATTGGTGCGTGTTTCCTCACTGGAGAAGCAAGAAGGTCTCTACCAAGGTTGTTGAATGCGTTTAACTGTCTTTATATGAACGGTTCTTTGTCTTTCGAATTCACTGCTTCTAGAAGTGTCGTGGCTGAAAGTCTAAATCATCGTTTTAAGTCTTCTAGAAGCAAGAAAGAAGGTCTCTACCAAGGTTGTTGAATTCGTTTGACTGTCTGTATATGAATGATTTTTTGTCTTTCGAATTCATTGCTTCGAGAAGTGTCGTGACTAAAAGTCTAAATCATTGTTTCAAGTAGGTATTCAATCAATCAATCAATCAATCATTTATTGCTTCATATGTCACAAAGTTATTATAAATGATTACCAACAGTTGTTTGAAGGACATATGTACCCTATTAGGGTGTTGCAAACTGAAGCGGACCGATCTATTTTAGATTTCACTTTTAAGATTATCCAATAAGTAATCGTTTACAGTATAGTAACTTTTTTGTATCAAGAATTTCTTTAATTTTTTTGAAAACCTTAGGTCATTCGTCTCTGATTTTATTTCATTTGGTAGTTTATTATAAGTCTTTATTGTCATAACATAAGGTCCGGAACTATGTATTTTTAATTTTGACGGGGGTAATTCTAAATTATGTTTAAATTTGTTTCTAACTTCGAACCGTCGAGGATTGTCTGCTTGCTTTTTAAATAAATTTGGATATTTTCTGACAAATCTACAAGCTTGAAATATAAATATTGAAGGTAGAGTTAAAATTTTAAGATTTTGGAAATAGGGTTTGCAACTTTCAGACTTTTGAATGCTTACTAGGGTACGTATAAATTTTTTTTGGGAGATGAATATATCTTGTGCATTTACACTATTTCCCCAAAGTAAAATACCGTACATGAGCCATGAATTAGCATATGCGTAATAGGCAGATATAGCAGTTTGGAGATCGGTAACCGTACGTAATTCCCGTAGACCATATAAAAAACTGGATATTCGAGAAGCAAGCAAGAAGTTCTCTACCAATGTTGTTGAATTCGCTTGACTCACTGTATATGAATGATTCTTTGTCTTTCGAATTCACTGCTTCAAGAAGTGTCGTGACTGAAAGTCTAAATAATTGTTTCAAGTCTTCTAGAAGATTGTTAAGGAGCATATGTAACCAATTAGTACGATGTCATTTTGATTATGAGAGTTATATTAAGCTTTTGAATTTATTTCCTTTGGTCAGGATGACAGTCCTATCACGCAAATTTATTGGCTACCTACTCTAAGGACTATGGACTACTGGAATAAATAACGGTGCACAAATTTATACTATTTAAGGATAAGCGCGAAACACATAACTAGTCTTGCCAACTTCAAGATACGATTTTGCGTCAAATAATTATTTCTAATGCGGGAAAAGGATTTAAAGAGCGGTTCCAACTAATTCTATTTAGGGTTGGTACAAAAATGTGTTTCTTGGTGTAAATCAGAATGAGAAGTACCTTAATAAAAAATTATAAATGTATTGAGTAATTTTCACTTTGTATGTTAAGAAAACTGTAATTTGCTTTTCGAATCTCTTTAAGAATTTATTTTTAAGCATATAATTGTATGTAAGTACGTGCAAACCTTCTCTCAAAAAGCGGGAAGTTTAGCGTCTCGAACCCAACCTGAGTGGGACGTGTTAGTATTCAAAAATGAAACGTCCCGCATATAGGGACGGTTGGCAACCCTACACATAACTGTAACTTGTAGCTTGGTAAAAAGATAAATGTATTTTCTGTATTCCACAATGAATCCAATAACTTAGTGTGTATCTAGATCTAGACTAGATCCAAAGTAGTGCTGTAAGTTTTTATGCGCCAAGAAAGTGTTTTACTCAAGTTAAATATAGAACCAATATGGGTGAAAACTACTGCTGGTTATTTTCTAAACCAGTTGAACTTTTTAGGTGAAAGAGTCTGCAATCAACTAGGATTGATACTATCGCCTTACGTATTTCTTCGATTATAACGCTCTTCACTGCTGTGTTTCAATTTGGTTGACAAGGTGGCTGTTAAAGTTATCTAGGAGTTTAATTCCCCAGCCTCAGTACATCTTTTGCGATAGTAGTAGTGTAGGCGATGTCTACAAAAAAATGAAGGTGTAAATATTATAGGTATGTAGATGTTAGTAAAACCATTGCATTTTCATTTTTCATCACTGTCGGTATGACGTCATCAATCAAAATAATTATCTGACTGTGAAGTCATCTCAGACGTGAAATCCAAAAATAATATAATCACTGCGTTTGTAAAATCTTGAAACCTCAGACCAATTTTTGGTCTTCCAATCATTTGACCGCCTCGTTGGTCGAGTGGCTAGCGTACACGCCTAACTACACCTACCAACCGCGAGGCTCGAGTTCGATTCCCGACGGGGGCAAGCATTTGTGTGATGAACATTAAGATGTCTGCATTTCCGGGTCTTTATTAAAATTATTCTGGTATCTATTTAAGTATTTATATCTTATACCTTTAAATGAGCAATTCTTGTTAGGTATATAATTGGAATCTCGGAATCGGCTCCAACGATTTTCATGAAATTTAGCATGTAAAGGGTTTCGGAGGCGATAAATCGATCTAGCTAGAAATCATTAAAAAAAATACCGAGCGAAGCTCGGCCATCCAGATATTGTATTATTATTGTTGACTAATGCCCATAACACAAGCATATAATTTGCTTACTTTGGGGTTTTAAAAAAAAATCATTTTCCCGACTACTCCAAGGTAAACAGGAGAATTTTAATTTTATAATGCAATCAGTTTTTTTACACTACCCGGGGGCTACAAGGGGGCTACCGAGTTTCTGTGAAAAATAATATTCCCAAACGTGCGAAAATTGGTGTAATATTATCACGTGTTATGTAATAAATTATAATATATCAGGTAAGAAATGTTGAGCTTAAAATATTTAAATTGTACAGGTCACGGTTTTTTGCTAAATATGTAGACCATAATTTTGCGTGTTAGCATTACGTTGCAAGTTGCAACACACGTGTATTCTTCTTGTTTATCCTACGCAATAATGTAACGGTCATCGTTATAAAATTTGGTCTCATAATTAATATTAAGTCATTATTACATTGTTTTCGAAAGTATTGCACGGTAGAGTTGAGATATAATTGATAATATTATTGTAATGAAATGTTTACTAATTGTTTCTGATTGTTTTGCTAAAAGAAATATGTAAGAGATAGTAAGTTCTGCCAATACTTTTAAGCTTTTTCATAGAAAGCAAGCAAATATATCTATTTATTTCCTTTGCAAAAAGTCATTTGAATTTGTGATAAGACAGCAAATAAGCATATGGTTCTTCTAATGGTAAGAGACAACAGTGGTCTAGAAACATGTTGCATATTTACATAGGTATTATATTTTAGACGTTACAGTAGTGTTGCTGACCTACCGACGTGATGTCAGAGCTTTTGTGCAAGTCTATCAGCTATCCTGCCGTCTATTTTCTTGACATGACATCGTAATTAAGACTAGCCTGGGAATATAGGTAAAGCAGTTAATCCCTGCCCGGGCAAGTTGTTACATATTACTCTAATAGAACTTGGAGGTGGCTAGTGAATCAAGGTTTCAAATGATATAATATTGTTATAATATGTAATTTTTTTGTCATCTTTGCAATTCATCTGAAGCACAAACTTAAATACTGACGAGACTGAGATGGTTCTTATCTACCACTTATTGGTAATTGTTCAGGCGTCGAAGGTTATCAGCTCATTTGTAAGCATCTTAATGTATATAAGACCCACTATGGATATCTATTTCACTTTTGTGACACTAATAATTCTTGTACAACTGAGCTGCTCTGATGATAGAACTCGATGATAAGAGACTTAACCCTGTAATGCCTACTGATAAACCCATCGAGTCTGGACTCATTCGATTCACCTTAACTAGACCTACTCATTCACCACTTCAGTTTTAATGACGAGGACTTCATGACAAGGACCTGACGAATAAACTGGGTTTATCCTAGTTTTAAAAGTTAAAAAGTATAAAGTATTATTGCAGTTCTTCTAAAGCATATTAAAAAAGAGAGGTGTTGTAAGTGTGATTGGTCTCTTTGTGCTATGTGTGTTTTTCTGTGTCGACTGTGTCGTAGTAGCTCCTTAATAATTGTGATGCATTATTTCAACCTCCGACGGAAAACAAGGGGATTTATGATTTTTTGTTTAAAAGTTAATGCGATCGAGATGATTCTTGGCTGCATCACATATAGGTTTATTTCATTCATTGAATTAAAAATTTTAATTTTAATATAATTATGTTTTCCTTATACACTTTACTTCCTTGTGTTTTGTTGCTTTTCAAACTCAAAATTAAATGTACGATTATTAAGGGTCGTAAAATAAGTTTTTATCGACTTTTTGAAGGAATGCTGTTATTAAGGAGCAACTACGACACAGTCGACACAGAAAAACACAAAGAGACCAGTCACACTTACAACACCTCTCTTAAGGAATACCTGTTTTCGGAAATATGAACTAATTGTCAAAATAATCGACCCTGTCACTAAACTGTGTAGAGGCATGGACTTCTTTAAATCGGAGATCAAATTCGAAGTAGTTTACTTCATTTTCCCTCCATGCTTATTAATGAATTTGTGTCATGTTAACTTCAACCTTAGAGTAAAGTTAAACTCTTCTAGGTTTATTAATAAGACGGATTGAGTTTCACTTAAAAAAACGGGCGTAAGATTTATTACTCTCGTGTAAAACATCACCATATCGGTGAAAGTTAGGAAGCACGGACACTTACCAAAAGGAAGCAACATTTTAAACAGTAAGTGGACCTAATATGTAATGGCAGGTAATCGGAAACAGATTTGTGAATGTCGAATTTAGGCGAGACCGTGACGTAACAGATACAGTTATCTTAAATGGGTAATTCGGGCGTAGGGCTGGCAGTAACGCATTTAATATCTGGCCATCTTTGAAAACGCGATTAGTTCAAAACGTTGAGAATGGACTTACCCTAATAAATGCTTTAAATTGGATGTAATAATTATCATCACCTGGTTTTTTTCACATTTAAACGGTACAAAATTTAAAGCAATTGTTAGTTTGTTACTGGTGGTGATTCTGTTGTGCATACCTATAAAAAACTTAATTTGGTAAAAGCCATCTTTATCAAACGAAACGAAAACAAAAACGACGGAACATTTTAGAAGTGTCAGATTAGTTTGAACATGACAAATTGTGACGTTTTTAATCATCTTATGCGGAAATGTGGTGACTAAGAGACTAATCTGATCTGTTCTGTAATTTGATCTGACTAAGACTACATCATATGACTGCACAGAAACTGTTTTGTTTCTTTCTATTACTTTCCTTATAAGAAGATAGCCTAATGGCTATATGGCTTAAAATATCTTAAATGAATGCCCACAAAATTACCACCTCTAAGTAACTAACTACTTTCAGTATAGCATTCGGCGGGAGTTCCGTGCCTTTTGAACACCTACTTATTAAATATAAAAACACAACTGACCTACAGGTATAAGGCTTGACTTAATATTAATTTTAATTAGATAGTATTGGACGAGCAACTTTTGAACTTGGAATTTTTTTAAAAATTTAAGATTTAGCTTTATTGGGCAGAGGAGAGCGTTGGGTGAAGCTAATTGTTTCATTGCTAATTCATTGAAACACACAAGTCGCATTTTCTGTCCCTATGTTCCTTTGTACGTTTAAATCTTTCAAACTGCGCAACGGATTTTGATACGGTTTTTTTAACAGATAAAGTGTTTAAAGAAGAAGACTTATATGTATAATTTAAACCCGTGCGAAGCCGGAGCGGGCCAATACTTAATAATAAAATTTTAAGAGTGACTAAGTATAAGTAAGGCAAACAGTAGACGGATTCCGTATTATAAAATACGTGTCATGTTTTTCTGGTTTTCTGAGTAAATGGTGGAATCTTAAGCTTGTTTCTTAATTAATTTTGCTGACTATCTTCCAAATCTGAAAAAAAATTAGTAAAAACTGATGTTATGACTTTAGGAAAGGTAAGGTTTTAGAAATTCAATGTTCTTTAAAATTATTGGCAACCCTAGAGAGATAGTGGCGAAAAACTCATTGGGGTATGCGTTCACTAATTACTGCTGCCATTATGTTACGAGCGTTATTATCTGCATCGTGCCAATTTCTGACGCATATTTGATAAACGGTAAATACCTGCTGAGACTTTTTAAAACTTTAAAGTATCAGGTGTTTTCGCTCCTCTACGCCTTACAGAAAGATTTGGCTGTGGACCAAAGAGTTTTCTGTGGTTTTATGGATCTCGAAAGAGCATTTGCCAGATTATGGGATAGACGGGTGCCTGCTGCGTGCTGTGCAGGTTATGTATTTAGATTGTAAAGCATGTGTGAGGCTGAACGGCATCATATCGCCTTGGTTTGATGCGCCAAGCAGGGTTGTGTGTTCTAAGCTCGCTTGCTTATTTTGAGTTTGGACAAATATCTTCAGAGGATAAGATCTATGAATGTGGAAATGCACGTAGGTGATAATGTAGTGAACTGCCTGTGTTATGCATATGATACTGTACTTTTGGACTTTACATCATCTGAGCAGAGGACATGACATAATATGTGTATAATAAAAGATATCAACAGAGAAAAATAAAATGAAAATTTCAAGGAATTAAAAACTAAAGACGCATAAAAGGCTTTAAATAACCCCTGAACTTAGTAAAGGAAATGGCTATTAAAAAAAGGAGGAAACAAGATAGTAAGAATGTGAATCGAACTCTATTAGAATAAAGAAACGATTTTGACGAATGAAAAGGCAGCACGGCCTACGGTGGATGAGGTAATAAAAAAAACAATTATGCTCGTATGGTGGAGCATAAGCGTTCAACGTTGCGTTATTGACCAAGTGTAGAATCACGTGGCTCTCTTTGGTTTCATGAATTAAGACGTCACTGATAACCTGTGCTGATAACAAATGTCACAAGTTGTTGTAAGACGACTTTCATCAAGTGAATTTTTTTTCTTTTAAAACTCTTGTCGTTTTCAGTTATGCATGTAACAATTACAATCGTATCGTAATTAATCGTACAATTACAAATCTCATTTTAAATTATAAGCAAATTCATAATAATAAATAAATTCATATACCTCACCTACCTATAATACGTTTGTCAACAATATTGAGACATACTCAAGAAAGATGAAGGAAGAAATAAGGCAGATGAAGAACATAGACATACTCAAGAAGTTACTAGAACTACTTTAATTTTTTTTTCTTAATTTTAAAATTAGGTCTCTACGCCCCTCGACCCACGAGGCATTCAATAAAGTGCATTATTTTAAATTCTCTGAAAACTTTTAAATAGCCATTTTGCGATTTAGTGTTCATAAAACCCGACGGTGCAAGTACAAGTTGTAGTATGTTACTAAAACAACTGTTGTAAGAGGAAGGCGCCTGCGATCGTGCCAACTGCCGATCTTCGAACCAATACTTTTTTACAGACCTTTCAGTAACACTAGATTTGTGCAACCAAGAAACCAAAAACGAACGAAGGATTCATTGAATATAGCTGAACAATAGAAATACTTTATTGCGTTCATATCAATAAACATCAACTAGAATACTAATTACTTCATTTTAATTTGTTGAAGCTAGTGGGTAGGTATACGCAAAGATGCTTTTATTGCAAAGAAGCAATCTTTTCAAGACAAAATTTGCGTTAAAAAGAAAATTTATGGCATTGCAATTTGTACGAGCGTAAAGTGTTTATTAAACGCTGAAATTCAGTCGTTAGATATTTTGACTAAATATTGTCCGTGATAATTATTGCCAAATGTACAGCTATCGCCTCTGTGGTCTAGCAGTCCAGGTATTGGATTTAACTTTATGAGATCCTGGGTTCGATTCCCAGGTCGGGCAACAAAAATAAAATGTGTTTTTTTCAATTTTCTAATAAAATAATGTTTATCGGGATTGGATGATCGTAATAATGGATAGTAATAATAGATCGCCCGGTTGGCGATAGGCTTATATCGTGGGACTTAGGGTCTTCGGCTAGACGTGGGTGCCCTGGTTGTGCCTTCGCCTATCTCTTCGAGGATATGGGGGTAAAGATACTTATGAACAACTAATGAGACGGTGGTTGATTGGCACTCTATTTATTCAGCTATCTAACTCGTTCACGTCAGTTTTCTATGTTTATGCCTGGTTTAACTGAAACTGATGATTGAGTTTAAACATTTCTTACAATTTTAAAAAGGCAGCCAATGTGCTTTTTGGTCATCTGATGGTAAGTGATTACCGCCTCCCACACGGCTCCTGAAGTCCACTATACACATGCGTCGCGGAACTTTCGGGAATGAATATTATTTTCTGAAGGTTCCCAAATCACATTTGTTTAAAAATACTTGGGCTAACTCATGTTCATAAGCAAAAAGCAACAAATAGGAGCGGGCAATAAAATAATATTTTACGATGAGTACGCTCATTGGTAAATGGCCGACAATTCCAATAAATCCTGTGACTCAGTTGCGTTAGGTTTTATAGTCATGTGGAATCAGTTCATGGCCTTATTGTTTGATTGGAAACATATGATGGTTCATTTTATTAACTTCCGATGGAAAAAGAGGGGTATTATAACTTTGTATGCCACGCCATCATCATGGTTTAGCGGACGAACGAAAATGAATCTGATTTTTTTTATTTGAAAGACGACTTGATTTAGATGATTCGTACATTACATAAAGGTCGTCGGCGGTTATTGTTTTTTTGAATTCTAGGAATATGTTTGTTTGGCACAGGTATAACGAATATAGATAACTTCTTTTCTACCTACCAGTCCACAACAGACACTAGCTATTCTTGATTACGGATCAAGCCTAGTTAGTCAATTTTTGAGACAAACCGTCCAGATAAATGTCACAGCCTCAGTGGTCGCTATTTATGTACTTAGATTTAGGAGCTAGGATAACTGCGAAAAGGAAGGATAACTCTGTTTGGCAAAAAGTAAGTGTCGTTACGCCCGTTTTCCAAATAAGGTAGACGGGCTTCATAGGCTTGGTTTGGTTAGTTTTAAAGAAATTTGTCTGTTTTCTTTGTCTGCCAAACCAATAAAAAATATAATATCGATGGAAGTGTTGCTGGAGAAGCTTCTTGGTATTTTTTTCGCCTGAAGTGGGGGTGGCACATTTTTTCTGATTTAACGTCGGGAAACGACGTCCTCGTTCTTTGCTATTGGAATAATTTAGCCATTTATTTTATCAGATTACTAGCTGCAGCTCGCGACTTCATCCGCGTAGAATATAGCATATAGCTTTCCTCGTTAAATGGGCTATCTAAGACTAAAATAATTTTTCAAATCGGACCAGTAGTTCCTGAGATTAGCGCGTTCAAACAAACAAACTCTTCAGTTTTATAATGTTAGTAAGTATAGTTATTAGACAAACCTTTTTAGCATTTTGCTATCGTAACCCTCCCCCTGAAGGTAACCCTGACAAAAGCTAGGGTCCATCTTTCTTTGTCTTGCTTGCCTAGTTTTTCAGGTCCCAAGCAATCTCTGAAATACGATTATTGGCTCTCATCCTGGTATCAGTATTATGTACCAGAGCTTCTACAAGATCTGTAGAGGTATTTTAAATATCATTATTCTTGTGAAAACAGTACTGGCGGGCAGCTAGTCCAAAAAAATCGACGATTCTGATAAAATAATTTATTGTTAATTATTAACTAATTATGAATAATTCGCTTGTAGTTATTGTGTTGAAGAGTACCTAAAATGAGATATCCTATTCCAACTTCCAATTAGCATGAAAATAGATTTAAGAGTAGTTCCTGGCACTACCAGATCAAGAATTTGCAGATATTCTCTTGGTTACTATTGATCTGGTTAAGTCTACTGAGACCAGAATCTGGTAACCCATCAGCTATGTTCGGTGGTCATGTTCGAGGCTGAAACTTATGGGTGACAAATACGATCATGTACCTATTGTAGAGGTTCATATCTAATTAAGTATTTTCCTTTTTGATCTTTTTAGATAATCATCATTACCAGTCCTATCGTTGCTCCCAGTTGTTCCTTAAGTTGAAAAGTTTGAATCCAGGGATAATATTAATACTAAATGTATCGTCTCTGTGGTCTAGCGGTCCGGTGTAGAACGTGACTTCACGAGGTCCCAGGTTTAATCCAGATTTCGTGTAACAAAAAAAATTGTGTTTTTTAAATTTTACCGGTTGGGAATAGGCTTGTCACCTATCACACTGTGAGACGTAGTGCCATCGGCTAGTATTGGATGCCCTGGTTGTAACTCAGCTTACCTCGTCGGGTTTATGGTCGTGATGATAATAAATATACAAAAAATACATATATGATGTTTCTGGTGTTCGTAACATTTAAAGTTACACGAAAATATTGCAATATCTTTCTTACATTTCGTATACAGAATTCAATGATTAACATAATAAATTAGATAATTACTTTCGCGAGATGCACTAACATTTTTTGTTTGAAATGAGAGGTAATTAATTAAAATGACCAGCGGCCAGGCAATGATGTAACACCACTTTCCCCGACAATTTGCTGGTGATCATAACCAATTAGTGATAATCAAGTTACACAGTGACTTAGTGGTTTTCTTAAGTAGCTTGTCACCACTTACTCCTATTACCTGAATACTCAAGTTATAAAGGACTACACAACAAGCTATAGGTTAAAAGGTTGCCTATTTGGATTATTACAACTGTATACCTATTCATGCCACCATAGTGCCAGTGCTTACCATTGTTGTATTTGACGTCGTACTTACTTGCGGAATTGGCCTAACACCCCGGCCACAGGATAGCAGATTCACAACTATCTATGATGTCTAAAGGCTGAGGATATCTCTTACTATCAGGGAAGTCGTGTGCTAATAAAAATTGTCAGGTTTTTGGCTCCAGAGTTCATAACATAGTAGGAGTACGAGTACCTATACGACATCAGAATGTTGACCTCGTTTGTCGTCCAAACAATAATGTCACAAAGAGTGACAGCGCGTGACAGATGACAGGTGATCCTTCAGGCTGCCGACACCATGACCTACATACTGTATGCAAAACGTAGTGATTAAATTCTCTTTGTTATAGGCGTTAACTTTGACTAGACACTTGTACTTTTTTAGCTCCTCTATTTGTGAAGTCTAACTAAAAATACAAGTACTAACAACATTAAGGCCCCATACTCAGTCAGCCAGAAGAGCCAATCACCGCGCTCCCCCGTTCCATGATTACTATGAACAATGGGGCTCTAAAGTAAACGTCTTAAGCGGCAAATCACTATTTTTGACACTATAAAAGTAATTTGAAAAAAGTATAAAAACTGAAACACTTATCTTTTAGGTATAGCACTTATCTATGTTTATGTTAAATCTGGTGTCGATATTTTCACAATTGAAGTAGACAGTTGGGTTTTGCTTTCAAAAAAGGGTTAAATTTTTGTTTTTTTTTCTATGGAGCAACGTGAAATGAATCGTGTTTTGGAAACACTAGTCTAGTAAAGCATATTCATGTTAATCTTGTGTATTTTTGTCAGCAAGATCCATGATTGCTTTGTATGAAGAAAACAGTAAACTGCTGACGTATTTTAGCGTATATGGCCCCTTAATAGTTATCTAATAGTGGCCACTCTAAATTTTGTTACGCGATAGTGTTATACTGCTTGCCTGAATCACCAACATGAAATCAGTACTCGGTATTGTAGTGTGTATAGTTAAGGGTAGAGCAACTGGTAGAGTTTTACACGTTGCCTAAGATACGGACCAAGAATGTGCAAGAATGTGCTTAAAAGGAAATATGTTGATATTTGAAATTTGTTTCTGCTAGAAATTTAAATTTAGAATGTTATTATATGTTATATATATAAGTCAAATTTATAAAAACATATCACCATAATGTGGATACCACTGGGGCGACCTTTTGTGCCAATAATCCAAGCTACCAAGGTTTTCACCTCCGAATTTTTTGAACCTGCATAGATTTTCATGAAATTTTGACAGCATGTAGGGAATACCACAAAAAGCAAACAGGAGGTGAGTTCCAACCCAACTAGGGGGTGAATTTTTGTTGGTGGAAAATAACCACAGAAATCGATAGAAGAACAAATTTCAAGAAAATTTTTGCTAAGCATATTTTTTAAAAACTCAATAGTTTTCGAGTTATACGCGATTGAAAATTGGCATTTTTCGTGAAAAAAATGACGTTTTTAATTGTTTTTTATCAATAACTCAAAAAACTATTCATTTTATCAATAAAAGTGTAAGAATCAAAAATGAATCTTATAAAAAAATGAAGAGATTGGTGCCTTTTAATTGAATGTAGACGTAATACAAACCGAGTAATGATTTATTGAAGGTACAATACATTATTTGAATGAATTTTTTTTAAATCAACGTCAAATAACGGAAAAATGGTAAATTTTTCGAGAAAATTGTATAGAACTTTTTTCAAAGTATTTCTAAAATGCTTTAAAATGAGGGTTATTAGAACTCTCTAGCATGAAAACTAAGAGAGTTATGGCTGAAATAAAATCGATCTATGTTTATTTTGTAGAAAAAAAACTCAATTTGAACCTTGGCAATAGTACCCAAATTGCATTAAAAGATAATTCATGGTCAATTTACTTTATTTATGTACTTACAATGATTTGTGTGAGTTTGAATATTTAGAATGCATAGTTTCGAAAAAAAATGTGATTGAAGTCGAAAAATTATTTTCGAAATTTTCAAATTTATTTCTTTTTTCAAAATTTTTGAAAAACAACAGGATATACGTCAAAATGAGTAAAGAACAAAAGTTAGGATTTTATTAAACAAATATTTTGCTTTCTTAAATATTTTTTTAGCTTGTAAAGTTTGCCATAACATATGACCAATGCCATTTTAGAACCTTAAATGGTTGCCTTTTAAAAATGAAGGGCTCAAAAAATGTAAAACTGTAATATATTTATAGCTTTTAAAATTCCCTTTAAAACTACGTTTTGATCCACTAAATCGCTTGAAAATTTACCGAGATACGGCCAAAAAACAAAATAACTTTTTTTTAATTTCAGAGCAAGGTAGTTTTTGGATTGTAAGTAAAAGTATACATCGGAGAACACGAAAGAAAACACCGTGCACCTGGCTTCATTCGGTTTTTTGGTGAAGGGGGCCTTTTTGTATGTTCGTTTGTGTGTGTATGAATGTAAATATATATATGACATGTCATTTCGAAATAAATAAGCCAAAAAATTATATAAGTACCTCTGCAAGTATTTTATTTCAATATTTTTTGAAATGGCGGATGATTAATAGGGGGTTGAAACTTATGAAAAAAAAAATCCAACAAGTACAAATAAAAAAACAATTCATTCTCAATAAATAAGTCATCAAAAATATATACTTCTATAGGTAAATAAAGTTTTTAATTTTTTTTCAGGATAGGGGGTGATTTATAAGAGTTAAACATTGGGGGTGTAAAATTTTTGTGTTGAACACAAACAAACTGACTTATTTTAACATAATTAATCCAGAAAAAAGGCTTTTTAAAAGTCAGAAAAAAATATTTTATATTATCATATTTTATAAAGGGGGTGCTTTAAAAGGGGTGAAATACATCAAACAGGGTTAAAAAAATCATAAATATCGTATTGAAGCAATAAGCAACTTTTAATTAACCCATACAAGTTTTTTTCTACTCATTAAATGCTTGTACTTATAATTTTATTGAAATTTTGCAAAAAGGGGTAGTTTTCACCCCTTGGAGTAATTTGCACATGTCGAAATAGGGTAGATTTTGAAGATAAGGGTAAGATAAGCTTAATTCCGAAATTTCATGTAAATCGATGCAGGTCCGAAAAATTCGGAGGTAATTTCTCATTTCTTCCTTTGTAGCTTGGACTACAATAGGACCGTTATAATATCAATACTCATTATTCATCCACCCATCGGATTTCCCGTTTGAAAAGTAAGATAATCGGAAAATATAATTACAGAATAGTAGCACAAATAACACTTGTGGTGACTATAGGACACGTACACTTATTACTATCAGGGTCCTTTTCCTTTCTTGCTTTTGTGTGTTAAAAAGTAGCTTATTTCAAGTGAAGTAAAATTAAACAAACCCAAAATCATGTCAAACGTTTCTATTTCACAAATATCAAGTATTAAAAAGTATCTTTACGCTCAAATCCCAGAAAAGGTAGGTACAATCAGGACATCCACGACTAGCCGAAAAAAACTAAGTATATTTATCGAATTTGACGAGTCTTATTTGTCCAAAGGCAGTTTTTATTTTACCAAAAAAAAAAGTATCTTCACGCCCATATCCCCGAAGAGGTAGGCAGAGGCACAACCCACAACTACCCGAAGACATTAAGTCACACAATGTGATAGGTGGCAAGCCTATCGCCAACCGAGCACATTTCCAATCCCGACCAACATTCTTTTTATTAGGAAATTGAAAAAATCCAATTTTCTTTTTGTTGGCCGACTCGGGATTCGAACCCGCGACCTCATGCAGTCAAGTCCAACACCCGGACCGCTAGACCACAGAGGCCGATATTTATTTTACCACATTTAAATTTAATCGAGATTGGACTATTTGAGCTGTTTTATTTATTAACGCATATTTTTGTTTGCTTACACGACACATTACCACACAAACGTAAAGTCTTACTCTGTGTAAAATGTTAACTACTCGCTGTAAGCCGACCCGTGGTACTTCATATCGCTTGACATTAGCAGAGTCTTTACCATGAGTTGGTATAGATTACGTTCGATACGTTACGTGTCGAAACAGCGCCGGGTTTATATTTTTCACGAGTTTCGGCTACTTTATTTTCTCCGCTCCGTGTACCTTAGGTGTACATGGGTATCTTCCTATAGTAACATTTTTCTCTATGTCTAAAATGTGCCGCCTCTAAGACGTTGTCGCCTATGCCGTGGCCTATATTGCCTATTGACGAATCCAAGACTGTGTCGAAATCTATGACACTTTTGGTCTAAAAATGTGTCTCTCTTAGTTACCACTAAAGGCGCTGTTCAATGTTTTCATACAAATAGTTTAAAGCGACTGTAGCGAGTATAGTAAACTTAACAAGCCGTAAATTCATTAAGGGCTTAGATTAACATCAGAACTAACAGTTTGTATGGATTGAAGCATTATTTTCCCCATTTTCCCTAGATTTTCCCGCTTTTTCTTAAAAACCTTCTCCTGACATTAACTAACACAAGAAAAATAGATTTAGCAAAATTGGTAGGTATATCCGTTCAACCGTGATGAGATGACCGTACAAAATGAGGCTGGCCCCAGTCAGGTGGCGCTTTAAAAGCCTCACGATTATTTATTTACACTTTAGCTATTTCGAAATAAAAAGGTACCCTCATTTTCCAATCGTCAGTATCAAGTCGTGATCTTCGTGACACTAGTGAGGAGATTGTATGGTTCGTGAAAGGTCAGACGCCTGCTGAGGCGACAATAGTTTTGTTCTTACTATTATTTATAAGTCTATAGGTCAGATTTGAACATGTACATTTCTTACCTGTGGTGGAGACTATTATTAATAGCAGTATTTCCAAACGGATATGAATTTAGAACATTCAAGGAAAGAACATACTCGTAATAGTCCAAGATCGCAGGGTCCCGATCAGTCTAAGCTAGCAGGTATGTATACGTTTACTGTACACATTAATACTAACCTATTATGCAGGTGTTGTCCGTCAAAAAATTAGTAAAATATTAAGATAAGCTAAAATAGAAAACAAAGAAATGTTACAAAGTAAAACTAGGGCTTCCATAACATTGACCATTGCGTTACTCTTGAATCTCGATATCATGCAAATACTTTTGAACACAGTACCTACTAGTGAAATATAAACATTTAGGTACTTAGTTACGAATAAATTCAACCAATTCGATGAAATAATTTATTGCAAACTATTAACGTAATGTTAATAATTCGCCAGTATTTTATTCAAGAGGACATATTTGATTTTAATTCACAATTTTTTGTGAATCGAGGTTCAAGAGTACTAACCCTGTGATTTTTTTTATTCTATTTAAATCACTTGTTAACATGATGCCTACACAGGTACTATAACTGGGCCTAAGAATAATACTTTACCAGCGTTCCCAAATTTGTTGTGTATTAGTGAATACCAAAGGATACCAATTGCAAAGTGGTTGGTACTATGTCGCAAGTTTATGCTCATTATGCACCTAACTTCCTTACCTACCTACCTTCGCACGATTTCGAGATAACTAATAGTAAGCTACATATTCCCCGTGTTAGTCCTGGTCCACTAAGAAGAATAGACCACCTGCCCTCTCTCGTAAGAGGACTGTGCTCAACCTGTGTAACCTGTGGGTTAAAATAAAGGTCAGTACCAACAAGACAACTGGTAGAATGCTGTGCAGCAACTTGCTCGGCTAGAAATTCACCACCTTACCTATTCCTGCCGCCACAATGACTCTGTAATGTTCCGGCCCGAAGGTTAGGATAGCCACTGGACTTGCACTATAGGTCTCAAATCCCCTCCAAAGGACAGCACCGCACCAGTAAATGTAGGGTGTCTAAAAGTCACGGTTGACTCTTACCATCGGAAGACTGGTCTCACACACGCTGACCTATCACATAAAAAAATATGTTATCCCACGACATCTAGCCAACGTTTCTTGTAACGACTAATTTAACCGATAGACACCTCTTGATTTTACGGTGCTGAGATACCTACTGTTATTCACGTAGTTTGTCAGCTTACGAAAAACACGCCGGCACATTTTAACCTCTCTAAAATGTGCCGTTAATTAAATGAAGCGAATTCCAAAACACTGGGTTGTAATTTGTAAAGTTATGTGCAAGTTCGCTTTGATCAAGGCAGATTTTACCATGTGGTGGTCTCCTTTGATTGCTTTCTTATTTTGTTCACAAAAGAACTTCTGTTGTGTTAAAATTTTGCTTGATGGTTTGTTTTATAAATTCTTGTGAGATACTTTATACTGTTATATATTTTATTACTGATGTTTATCAAACAAAAATCGTATTGTGGATTGTGGAAATTCTTAACTCTTCGTTCACCAATTAGACATTCGTGCAACGCTAATTATTTGAAATTGCTACTAATTCAAATTCGCATTCGCATTCGCAACGCGTTTCCTTGACTATTTTTTTATTCAGTCTTAATGACACGGAATTGTTAATTTTGATCACAAAAACTAAATTAAAATGATTGATGTTAAAGATAAGTATTTTAACCAGAGCAATAACAAAGACGTCACTAATGTCAACTACTATAATAATGTCGGCTACGGTTTTTATGTACAACAAATGTACAGATTGTCGCTCAAATATGATAAATACCTAGGTAGGTATATGTATACCTACTAACAGTTAAGGTATCTGACTCTCTATGAGGCGTTTACCACCGGGTCAGGCTTTTGTGTGACCAACGTTGACTATACAACATTCAACAAGAACATTGAGGTCATTTAGCGAACAAATTTTGTTTGTTTTTTCTTGTCGCATTTAACTGCTGTTAGTTATGTAATATTTAAATGTGATATTTCTTATTTGTTTAGATGATTTCATTTATGTACCATTTCCATATAGACTAAGATGTCATATTCAATAATAACGCTATTGATGTGAAAACGTGAAAATGCGACTAGATTATAAAAGGCATTATACCTACACCAATTGCATTTTATACTATATTTTTAGACTTTATAAGCAACATTAATAGCCTGCCTGGATAGCTGATTGGCTGGACTAGCTGGCATACGTCTGATCTTTATTCATAAAGGGAATAAATCATTATCATCACCATCATCATCATCAACCGGAGGACGTCCACTGCTGGTCATATGCCTCCCCCAACGAGCGCCACGGACACCAGCCACTTGTTTCCAGCGAAGGAAATATATAGCCCTATTAAATACTAAATATGGTTAACATACACATTTAGCGTTCTTATCGTTGTAAATGCGGCGAATGCGCATTCACCGATTTCTGAAATCAGAATGCGTCACGCAGCAACTCCGAGCGTCGTGGTGGCCTGTCAGTTCACAGTTGGTTGAGAACGCGCAGCCGTGTATTGCACGTTGTGCGCGCTGCTTATCAATTTGAATTTCGAACGTATAATTTTTCTTTACAAAAAGAAAAGAAGTTTTATATTTTCGAACTGTTATGTGCTAGTGTTGTGTTTAGTGGATTTTTGAACGACAATTAATTTTTTTTTCTTGAAGTTTGGTAAGTGCATACCTATACACGTTATATTTTGTTACACTTGCTTTGGACTTTATTGTTGTATGTCTTTCTGTTTTATAATAAATTTTTTATTAATTATACTTAATTTCACTAGAAGTAAGGGAGCGTGAATTTTTGTTTTTATTGGTTTATTTTGGTAAATCCAATAGCAGATAGGTATATGCAATAAAAATTAACAAAACCAGTTAAGATATTGGCATTTTATCACCTAAGATAAAATATACAATATTTTATAAACATTTTTTTTGTTACGAAACAGATATTTTAAATAATATTATTTACCTATTACATTGAAATTGGCAGAGCCAATGAATAAATATTAAAACCAGTTTCGGATTCGGTAACAGTTAGGTACGAATATATTTTTATTGCTTCGGATATCCGTTCACGAGATAACGGATTTTGCATCATCTTTAAATTATTTAATATTAGGCACTTATTATCAAGATGCCATTACAGGTAGGTAACCTAGTAAGTATTATATGTTTTAAAATGACAACTGCGGGTAGGTAGGTATCTAGAAGAAAAGCTCGAATTTTTTAGCTCGAATTTTCTTTATGTTACCTTGATGTAGGTAGGTACCTATACTTATTTAGTTAGGCGTTGCGTATAGACAGGAATGTCGATAATTTCGGTATTCTTACATACCCAAATTGAAAAACTTTGCAATTTATTAGGAACAAAATACCTATATTAGAGTAGATGCCGGCTCATAACTTAACTCTAAGAAGATGGCATTTACAAGATAAGTTAAGTCTCTACAAGATAAAAAATAATTCTTTTAAATAAATACCTAAACATAATATTGTAAATAATGTATAATAAATGTGAATGTAATTTGAGGTGTCACCTTTTTCAGTTTAGGTACTCAAAAAACCTACACTAATTACCTAGGTAAATAAAGTTCGTACTTACTTTAATTAACTTCTTTGTTATTTTCTTAACGTTATTGACAGCACTTTTTATTCATTTTTTAATATGTGTTACTGAGATTTATCGCATTTTATTTCGAAAATGTTGAAAACAAACATGTTTTATTTTTTTGGAAAAGTTTCCAAATGCCGTTGACGCGCAAGGCAAGTTAGGTAATTAAGAAACAGGCACCTAGGTACCTAAAAGTTACCTAAAACGTGACCCAAAAAGTTTTATATCTTTGGTTTTTAAATATTTTGGGATAAAGCCCGGTGAAGTTGTAAAAACCGCGAGGATGGCAACATAGGTAGGTACCTATCAGTCATTCCAAAAAAAAAAAATTGTTTTGGATACTCTTGTATGAAGTTCGAGTTTTGCGGACTTTGTTTAATTTATGCGTTGTTTGAAGATCCTAACGATTTGTTTTTAAAAACTTTTGTTCTTGTGCGTTGGTGAGTTCTTGCAACTTAATAGGTAGGTAGGTATTAATATAAAAATCAATTGTTGTTGGTCTCGCTAAACAAAGAGAACAGCCAGACCGATTGGGTTAATTTTGGTTCTGAATTATTTGTGGAAGTCCAGGAAAGGTTTAAAATAAAAGATAAGAAAAAAAGGGAAACTAAGAAAACCGAGATTTAAAATTGTCCCCTGCAAACATAGCGGTGGAACGAAGTTCACTGCAACAGCTAGTTTAAATTAAAAACACGAAGTCATCAAGTTGAAATTTGGTTTTGGTAGGTAGGTACCAAGGTGTAGTTTTTTAAAAAAAATCATCAGTAGCAACAAAAATAACAAAACAGACATACTTACCTACCTACAAGTAGGTAGGTCTGTGACATAGGTAGGCGCCTTACTGTTACTCTTGTATTTCAAGTTTATGCAAATTGAAAATTGGAATTAGGTAGGTAGGTAGGTTGACCTACCTATGTCATTTTAAATCCGAGATTCAAACCCTACAGATCCCTACAATCAGAATAGAGATAGGTACCCACCTACTGATTATTATTAAAGAGAAAAAACAGTGTTACACAATGTAACATACTATAAAATATATTATTGGTACAAAAATATTAACAAAGCTGTTACAATAACATTAAATAATAGCATTTGTTACAAATGAAACACAGATTACTAGGTATAAAAACACAATTTAAAAAGATATTGGTTTAGCAATGATAAGGTAATTATTGTTATTCTAATGTTTTCACAATATAATTTACCTACCAGTTAAGTACAGAGTTATATAGCGTTACATACATAGTAGGTATATGTATTTCGTAGAACTATGTACCGATACCTAGTGATGTACCTACTATATACATGTAACATGCAGATGCCCTACGACCTTAATTTTGAATCGGTCACGAGTCACGGCCACCATATGAACTATGTGGTGGTGATATTTCTTATGTCGTCTAATATCTATGTATTGGCGTTTGATTGGCTCAGATTAAGACATATTAAATCTAACAACATAAAAGACTATCGAAATACCTAATTATTATTGGTGCACCCTTACAATATAAAATAGAAATGTTTGCTAGGAGCAATTTAAAAAATGGCGTTACTTTTAAATATTATGTTAGTTAAACTTGTCTTAAACTTTGTTTTTATTCATTTGTTTCTTATATCAACGTAAAACCAAATCGTCACAGGCAAAACTTACACCACACGGCACCCCCGCCGCCCGTCTCGTCGACGAAGACCTCTCTTGCGACGAGCCGCCAATATTCCTCCATCCAATCCACCCAGTAACCAGAACGCAGCACCAAGTTGAGGTACGGTCAAGCTGGCGTTGTAGGTAACAGCCCCATGCATTTAAATAATGATGTCTCGGGCTGAGCACTCTGCTCGGCCCACAAAGCTCGGTGAAGTTGCATAAAATTGCGAGATTAGCAACAAATTAGTCATTCAAAAAAAAAGAGGCAAAACTTATTTTTTATGGCATTGGACAGCAAGAAACAGGCGAATGGTCTAGAACAAAAGTTATAATGAATACGAAATATTGTCCCAATATGAAAACCAAAACTGGAAAACGACAGTTTCTGGATGGATAGTAGTGTAATGACCCAAACCCGACGAAAGAAAGCTTAAGCTAAAATGGAGGTACAACAAACTAATAGAAGTCTTTTCACTCTCGATTTAAAAATTTCATACTACCTATATTGCTCTGAAGAAAATCAATTTGGTATAGAAATCCAAAACAAATCTCTTTATCAGCGGCAAGCCCTGAAGATAATGTTGCAGGCAATCTACTGTGTTACGGTGTTAGTAAGAAAAAAATCGACAATCAGCAATAAACAAGCAGTAGGGTTACTCTATTAGCTCTATTTATGCAATATTGAAAATTGGAATCGAGTATGTCATTTTAGGTACTCTTAAACACAATACTGGCGAATTATTTACATTAAGTTAACAATAAACAATAAATTGTTTTATCGTATTCTAAATGTTAATAATACTGTACTGTGAACAAAAGTACGTAAAGTACCTTCTACACGATTCTGGCGAATTATTAACATTAAGTTAACAATAAACAATAAATTGTTTTATCGTATTCTTTGAAATTATTTGTAACTAAATGTTAATTATACTGTACTGTACTGTGATCAAAAGTACCTAAAGTGACATCTAGACGATTCTAATTTCCAATTCGCATGATATCGATATTCAAGAGTAACCCTTGTACCTATAATGTATATTGAAATATCTCGTTTAATGAAATTTCAACCAACATGGGGATTTTTTTTAAACAGTCGATAGATGTTCATGCCAAACGGTACAGTTTCTGGCGATCTCCATTTCAGCCTAGTCTAGTTAAAGTTAGATCAGACATAATCAATTTGCTTCGCCGCCATTTTTACCGTAATTACCAACTGTTAGTTGTTAAACCGTTCTACCATTTTTTTACCGAAATCCATATAAATAATAATGAACTTCGTGTAGATACAATTCACACACATAGCGCCACAGTTGGAGGGCAGTAAAACTGCAGAAAATCGATTTCAATTTTACAAGTAAGCAAGTCATTTATACACAAAAATAATGTATTTTCCTTGATTATCCTGGGATCACCATCGTCATCTTCAGATCAGTTTCAGACGGTGACAATAGGACCACCTCGAAAGTACGTTCTTAAAAAAAGGTATTTTTAAAATCGGTTAAGAAATCGAAAATAAGACAGACCCTTTTTGGGTCTATCTAGGTTGACAACAAACGTTTGGCGCTTCATTTCTAATACGTTTTTGATATTTCGCTTGCTTGATTTATTGATACCTACTCATCATTGTTTCTTAACAAAACATGATGGTATGAAAAAATATTCCGACTTTTTTAAAGTTCAACCAACCCCAATTGAAGCATCAGGACTTTGCAATTCCTTAGTATTTATTAAAGTGTTATTGCAGAAGTACTGTATTTGTATTTACAGGTGTTACATAACATAGTGTGCATACAATAAAATTCTACCAAGTGCCGACGTGGAAAAGTATGAATTCTTTCTCTGTTTTTCATTTCATGATAAAACTTTAAATTAATCATTAAACAGATAATGTTTATAAAGCGAAAGTACTATTACTGGATTTAATTAAGTTTTTATCTATATGTTTTCTTTATGTTAGTAATTTTCGAGAGTAATTATAATTAATATTTTACGTTCGTTTAAAAGAGCAATTCTTATATACATGTATTTAAAAATTATTATGTATTACAATATTTTTTAAGTTTTCGATAAAAACTTCCAATGGATTTGAATTTTGAACTAGTATCCTCATATTTAAATCAATTACTTAAAACTTTAACTAATAATAATAACATCTACATCTTCTTTAAGTAGGTAATTTTTACTTACTTTACTTATTGGTACTGAATGGTTGTTCATACGATATTCACCAACAGGTTGAATAGGCTGTAGGATTTTCTTTTGTTATAAGTACGTAGTGACAAATATCAAATATCAATAAAATGTCGTTATCAAATTAAAATGTATGTTAAAATAATGAAATAAGCAAGTTTATTTAATCATTTTTTATCTATATGTTTTCTTTATATAAGTACTTTTCGAGAGTATTAATTTTTTTACACTACATACATTACATTACATACACTAATATTTTTTACACTAATTTTTTTTTACAAATTTTAATTTTACTTCAGACATATTATGGCTATTCGGTAAAATACAATTTTGTACCTATTTTGCAAAGTTTGATTTATTTTCTGCATATGGTACAAACTAGGAATATCCCCTACCCTGTGAAGTTATACCTATACAAATATTTTGTGATTGTAGATACATTTTTCAATAGTTGTTGATAATAATTAGTTGGTAAAAGGTTCTCAACATTTTAAGACTATTTTTAGACTTTTAACTTATTGTGTTGTTAAGCACCTTAAAATAAATTATATGATAAAAATGTACTTTAACATATTATACAGTTTATGGGACGTTTTCCATTATTATTCGTTTGCTATCACACTAATGTTATTTAAATGTGAAAGTTTGTTTGTTTGGATGTTTGTCCGTCAACCACGCAGAAACTACTAAACGGATTTTGATAAAATTTGGTATACAAACAGGGTATGAGCTGACTTGGGTGATAGAATACTTTTTATCCTGATGAAATGCTCCCTTGGTATGAAATAGGAATAACGCAATTGGCGCGACATAACAATATTCCACACTGGCGAAGCCGCGGGTGGAAAGCTAGTATTAAATATATATTCTGTAATACTCCTAACATTTCACAGTTAACAAATTAAATGATATGTTAATGAAAGTAACAACATAATTCCGTCATAACCAATTAACATATTAATCATTTAATTATGATAATTATTTATTGTTTATTTTTAATTAAAAATTTATGTAAAAAAAATTATGTATTTATGTAAGTATTGGAAATACTAGTCAGTAAATAAAAAGACGGATGCGTTTTTAATTTTTCCAAAGTTTTTATAATATTTTATTTATAAAAAATATAGACAAAAGTAGAATGTTAATCATTTTTATTGTAAATGCAATATTCTAAATTCGCGTCATCATCATGTCACATTATACAGCTATTAGCAGTAATTATAAGGGGGAATTGTAGAATGTATCGCTTAACGTAACGAGTAATTAACTCTAAAAGTTTTTTTTTTGACAAAAATGCACAAATTAAGATAGAGTAAATAATGTAATTATAATTAATTAAAATTGTTCCGTAATGTGCGGTCTGTTATTACTTTAAATTTGAGTTTTTACCTTATTTTTAATTAACGTGGCTTAACTTTAATTTATAGTGTCATTGCCAATTTTGTATTTGTCTCTCTCACTAGTTGTTCTAGAACGAGACAAATATGTAATGACCGAATTGTCTTCTTTTAGACGAGTCTTTATTAATGTGAATATCTAATATTCCACTAATACTGATGAGCACTGACGAGAAGGCGGCATAGGTAAGACGGTGATAGCAATCCGATCGAGACTTTGCAAGTCTCTACCATTTAGTATGATTGTCTGCACTAGTCCAAAAATCCAGTAACCTAAATTGTTACGTTATTTTATTGGCAAACGGCGGCGGTGTCGGCACACTTCAAAGTCAAAATGTTTCATTTTGTATTATTTACCTATTTTATTTTAACATAATTAAATGAGAAGTTGGATTGGACAGAATACATAACCTACATGTAAAAAAATGTATCCCTATTTTCCTCGGTCATCGCATCACGCGTGTATAGATTTTAATAATTCTTTTTTGTTGTGTTAATTAATGTCAGAAGAAGGTTCATATAAAAACAAAACTCACAAAATTTTAGAGGAAACAGAAAAACAATGTTTTAATTTTTCCCACACAAACTGTCAGCAGCTATCGATGTCAAGCGGTACGAAGTTCGCCAGGTCGGCTAGTTCTTAATATATACAGGTATAAATGTAAATGTTAAAATAAAATAAATGACTATGACTAGAGTCATTTAGTCTTTGAACTAAAGTTGTATCTCTATACGTTTTTGCTGCTAACACACAGAGGATTATAGAGCTGGTGATGTATGTAGTACATATTTCCAGCATCTACATTCTCTCTTCGGACTACACAAAGAAAGGAAAGTATCCATCGATACCACTTCTATGCTTGTGCATCTACTACTGTTCGCTACCCACACTTTCTTTAAACGAACTGTTTATCTCTCATAGCCAGAATAGTTTGTTTTACTAAGCTTCAGCCCAAAGATTCATGAAAGGAATAATAAAGCTGTAGAAGCTGGCATCGCAACAGCAGTTAACTTCTGTTGTGGAAGATATTATCTATTGGCGAATGCCCAGGCAGCTTGTACGTTTCTTCATTCAAGAACCTCGCTTGTATCTCTGTTTTCTTTTTCAATAAAAAACCATTCACAAAGCTCGGGCTCAATTCCCGCTATGCGTGATGCGTGTGATGCATATATATCTATAGAACCCTGACAATGACAAATTGGGTATAGCTTTGTGACTACTACTTTAGTTTGGTAAAACCATCTAAACTATCCCTGCAAAGAAACTGATACAGTCTTCAAGCCAGAGGATCACAATTTTATTTAGGGCATACTCTAAATCTAATGGCTAATGGAGCATGCTGTTCGGCGTTTCTAGAATCCTACCCATTCGGGTCGACTGCCATTGATTTCATGGCAGCTCTTTCCATTGCATAGTAGGGTTTTTGATCAAGTTACACATGAGGTTCCAAAAGTTAGCTTCCGGTTGTCAACTGGCCTAGAATGAAATTGGTATCTATAGGTGACGTATTTCTTACTATCAGATCTGTCTGCTTGTCAGATTCCAATGACAATAAAAACCTTCCATTCTTCTGCTATTTACCTTCCACTACCATAAAAAGTACAATCTTTTAGTCTCTTCAAATACATGACGAATTATGATACACAGAGTTACAGGTATTTTCAAGATACGGTATCTTATCACTAAGCCCCTCGATTAATGCGTATCCCAAAGATGGAGTTTACATCTGTTTTACTCACGATAAACAACTTGTAAACATTTAACTTTCTGGCACTAACTATTAGATAACTTAGAATCTATACTTGCTATCGTCGGCAATTGGTGGAATTCCATTGTATATAAACGCTTTTTTCGAGTTAACACTTGTACTTATCCTCTGTATAGACAGTTACAACACTTGTACTTATCCACTGTATATACAGTGGATAAGTACAAGTCCAAAAACGTGTATTATAACTACTTATTTATTATAACTTATTAATATTTTTTGTGAAACGGTAAGTACTGGTTTGGGGGTTTACTTTAGGAAGCAAAGCAAAACCCCAAAACCAGTACTCTTTTTTTTATTCTCGACTCTTTTCTTAAAGTTTCCTAAGTTCAACAATATTCTACAATATGTTCAATAGGTTCCACAATATGTAGGTACTTTATACTGAAATCGCACAAACTAAATTACCATGGATTCTACTATAATCCCTGGAAACACGTGACCATAGTACTAGGCAAATCGCACAATAGACTCCTTTCATATTGTCCAGAAGTATTCTAAAAATTGTATACAAGAGAATGAGGTAGAATCGATGCATTTTTAACAGGTACATTCCCAGAATAATATTCTCATCCCAACTTAGATATAAGGTAGCCACGAGGGTGGCACAAGGTCGACATGAGGACGACACATAGTGGCGTCGGCATGAGAGTTGCACAAGGTCGATGTAAAGGTGACATCAAGGTATTCAGCAGGATTTCTCCACATACAAAAAATGTTATGCTACTCTTAACTTATTAAGACATGTGTTTTTCGTAATATGCTCATTACAAACTTGTACTCAGCAATTACAATAATAAACATAAATTTACATCAGCGTTTTCCACTTTGTTTAAAATCAGATTATGTCAAGTGAGGTTTTCGGTCTGATAAATATTATTTCAGCTCAACCTAACAACAGGCACGTACTGTCCTTGCAATATTTCGAGATTTCGTTAAGCCGAACTGAAAACTTAGAAATCTGTTTCAAAGCAATTTATACTTTATTAAAATTCTAGTTTTATTTATAGTTCATAATATTTGACACCAAATATTTAAAGTGCAATGTAGTTGACTACATAAATTTGTAGTGCATTCTATTTGACAACAATTATTTATAGTGCAATGTATTTGACAACAAATATTTGTAGTGCAATGTATTTGACTACAAATATTTGTAGTGCAATGTATTTGACTACAAATGTTTATAGCGCAATGTATTTAACTACAATTTTTATAGTGCAATGTATTTGACTACAAATATTTATAATGCAATGTGATTGACTACAAATGTTTATAGAGTAATGTATTGGGCTACAAATGTTGATAGTGCAATGTAAATAGTTGACCCTCTCGTTGGTAATCGTTCATGTTAACACCAATGAATTTGCTTACTTTATAATTATTAAATTATATCCTGAAATTGTATTCATCAAAATCATATTGGATTGTGAATTTTAGTCCATCGGCCACAGATTAAATAACTCACCAGAGGTATTTCGAGGTCAATTTCATTAGCAACTCACTACTTAGCAAACAATTGTAGCATCTCTCATTCTATTTCGTAGTGTTAGAATGAGACATCCAACACAAATAATCTGCTCTAAATGTTCCATTTAACTTTCAATTTTCAAACAAAGTTCCTTTGTTTTGGGTTCAAGGCTCAATCAACGGAAACCATTATTGTTATGGCAATTTATCATGCAATTGGTTTTCGACCGTATGCTTACAGCATACAATTGACATTTGAATGGACAGTGTTAATAAATGTTACACGGAATAACGCAGTTGTCATTGTTGCTTGGGGATGAGTGACGGCCTCGTGGTAATGACACAGACAACATGACTATCGCTCTTCAATATAGACTTTTGTTATATGTTAAACTAGCCTCAATCCGTGGTTTTTCTCTGTTTTTTATGTAATAACCATAGATACCATAGATGGTATAGGTGCGTCGTTGTCCCGTGACCAGGATCTTAGTCCTATTTTGCAAGTCTATCAGCTACCTTACCCTGGGGACCGGATCATACCACTGTCGTAATGGCGGCAGGAATAGGTAAGGTGGTGAATCTCATACCATCAGTGGTATCGATACTAATGTCCCATTTTCAAGAAATGTATTTTCACTTACATTCGACCGATTTGGATGAAATATGGACTACATTTTGGATGAATACCCTTACCTGGTACTTAATTATAGAAAGAAATTTTCATAATTGGTCCGATTTTTATGTATGAATTATGATGTGTGATTTAATATGGCTTTCTAAAAACGTTGACGTTGATAATCTATCCAATTGTTTTTTTTTGCACTGAATTCGTTCTAAAAGGAGAGGGCTCATCTAGATAATCTTTTAGATAATATGTATACATCAAATCGATAAAAATGTTACTTTATAGATGATGTAACATCTTTTGTTTTTGTTGTAAGTCTGCAATCAAGATGAGAACTGAGAAAAACTCTAGCTAAATGTTAAAATAAAGGTTAAAAATTGTTGAATGGGCACTATTTATTGATTGAATTGATCGTTAATAATAACAAATAAATATCCTTGGACAAGTTACACAAATTAAATCTAACCCTAAAGTAAGCAAAATATCTGCTTGTGTAATGGGTGTTAGTCAACGATATTAATACATAGAAATACCTAAGTATATACCATGATAAATTTAATAAACACCCAGACCCGGAAAATGCATACATCTAAATGTTCATCACACAAATGCCTGCCCCCGGCGGGAATCAGACCTGAGCCTAGCGGTTTGTCAGCGTAGTTAGCCGTGTACGCTAGCCACTCGACCAACGAGGAGGCAACAATCCTTGGCACTTGATAGCACTTAATTGTTAATGATTTCACAAAATACTAATGTGGAACACTACAAGTGTTTTGCTTTTAATCAGTGAAGTTGATGTGGATTACCACTTGTAAATTACTAGTAGTATTTTGCAAGAAGTTGTTTTTGAGATCTTGAGTACAAAGACCTTTAATATACAGTGTTACTTTGTTATATGCCTAGCAGCTCGAAATAGTTTTTTTTAAGTGAAAATTTCTTTAGCGGCGTTGCGCAATTTTTTGGAATGCGTAAAAACTTCTAAACTCGCGTCAGGACACGTGACCTGATTGAAAATTCGTAAGACAGGTGGCGTAGGAAAGGAAGTACCCCCCTCTCTTTCTACGTCGCTGTGAAAATGTGTGCCTGCACCTGCTGTTTCCTATAGACGGCTCAGAGTGCTTGCGCGAATGTTCATGTTGTCATGTTTGTGTATGTCAATGAATATTGTACTATATCTATAAATGATAGTATTTTCATACTGATAATTAAAGCAATTCGTGCAAAATTATTTCCTTACCATTCCAAAATATCAAAAATGCACTACGTTAATATTTAAGTTTTCACTTCTGCCGGCACTCCCGGAGTGCAACCCGTCGTTTTTTTTTTCTCTTAGCATCAGGTAAGTTAGGGTTTGTTTCTTACCATCACGATAGCCGTGTGCTTGTTGCCGTTGCTTGTTCGTCTTATCACATAAAAATAGTACGCACAAAATATTTATAATTAATAGCTATCACTTGTTATTCTCCTAATGACTGTTCGAATACGCCGTAACGCGTGCCACTCGCGTTATCTTTTGTGTAACGAGTGTAAAGTGTGCGTGACAAGCCACGCTTTCACGGGAATTTACGTTATGTAACATGCCAGTGTCTCGACCGGGAAGTATTTGAACGTCGAACTTATACCATATTAGCTTCTACCCGCGCCCCCGCCCGCAGATAAAATTGTGCAGTATATTCGGGCTCCTTTGCAGAATAGACCATCTGCCTTCCTGCCAGGCAGCTCGGTCAAGGCTAGCGTTGGCTTACCGTCACTAACACCGTGACATCTGACTAGGTGGTAGAGTTTCGCAGCGACTCACCCGGATTGGTACCACCGTCTTCTTACTCATTCCTGATGCCATAACGTCATTACGTGTTCCAGTTCGGAGGGTAACGTAGCCGGCAAACTTACTTTTGCTTGTGGCCTAACATCCACACCACCACCTTTGGTGTCTCTAGGTGGCTAGAATTTCTTACCATCAGGAAATCCGTCTGCTTGTTTGCCTTCTAATATCATTATAAAAAAATCTTTATAAATTTTAGGCAGCGGTTCTTAAACTTTTGATAGGCACATACTATAAGAATTTTACAAATGCCACACCCCAGTTTCAGATAAAAACAACAACAATAAATAATAAGCATCATTTTAATGAATAGTTTTCGTTTAGGAGCATTGTGAAACATTTGTCATATCACATTCAGGATCTGAATGATCTCACTTAAAGAAACCCTGATATGTGTGTTATTTTGATGTGTAAAACTCAATAAGTTTCATCATAATCTGTTAAGTACTATTTTCGTGAAAGAGTAACAAATACACATGCGTCTTTTCAAACTTTTGCATTTACAACATTATCAAGATAAGTAGAACAGTGACATTTTTTTTGCAATTTAAAAACTTCTATTAAAGGCAAAGTTTTTTACCACTGGTTGTAGAGTGCTGTGCAACATCTTACCCAACTAGATATCCATCGCTTTACCTTTTCCTATTTCCTACAGCTATAATGACTTTGTCATATCTTGGTCTGGAGAGTAGGGTAGCCAGAATGTTACACATACACAAAAGGCCTTACATCCCGGTCTCGAGACAGCAACGTACCTGTAACACAGGGGTGGGCAAATTCTTTTGACCGCGGGCCGGTAAGTTAAAAAAAAATCTAGTGGCGGGCCAGTAGATTATAATTAATCTTGAGGCGGGCCGGTTTATTAAAATACCTAACAATAGCAGTAAATATAACGATTATAAAACGTTGTATAAAAATAACACTAGGCATTTTTTTTAATTTTACATTCCTTCATTAAAATAAAATCTATTTATTAAGTCTGAACATATGAAATACGCAATATACGAGTATATATGTTTGAAGTATCGATTCAGTATCTTAAATGTTCAAATATCAATAGTCTTTAACAGTCTTTTAACATTTCGACCATTATTTTTTTAAGGACGATCATATTTTTCCAAAAAAAAAACCCTCGGCGGGCCGGATTAAAACCTCTCAAGGGCCGCATCCGGTCGCGGGCCGTTTTTGCCCAACCCTGCTGTAACATCTATGGTTATCTTTCACCATAAGGAGATTCGTGTGCATGTTCGCTGACTTCTCACATAAAAAGTCTACATGATGCTCCGAATGATACTAAAATTGATACTTCGTCTCTATCCTTAAAAATATTTAGTAATTTCCCTGGAGAGGTTCCTATTTCATGGTAGACCATCAACCGGTTTGTTATCACTACCTTACTTGTTCTTGACGCCATAACGTCAGTGTTTACCACTTTGTTCCGTGCTAGAGAGGATGGTATTCGCTAGTCTTGTAAACATGGCATGCGAGGTATTAGTCACCATAAGATAGAGACACACCAGTAACATGTTTAGTGTCTACAGGCGACGGTTGTCTCTTACCATGAGGATAGCCATCTACTTGGTGTCTATCTTATCACATTTAAATACTGTTAACGGTTTTCCCGGATTAGTACCACAGCCTAAATTTTGCCACCACAATGTCAGTGCTTTTATTGTCATGTTTCGTAATTGGTGGACGCCAGTATCTTTGTCGGTACAACGTCACTATGAACAGGAAGTAGACTAGCAACTCACACTACCTTATCTCTTCCTGCTGCCACAATGTCAGTTTTGACGTCATTGAAGCAGTTATCGTGTTCCGGTTTAAAACGTGCCAAGCTAACGCGATAAGGTTTAAGATACTAACCTCAGATTGGCATAACACCTATCTCATATCCTAGTGGGGCAACTCAGACAATAGCGCCCATTTGGTACTCAAAACAGCGCCCAGATGGAAGTATGTTTGGCACCTATCACAATAATTGACGTAGTCAGCTAGTGGTAGGTGTACTGGCTGCACCTCTTCATACTTCTTTTTTATACCTTTAAATCTCAGAGATAGGTGAGTGTTTCTTTCTAAATACCTTTTTAAGACAGTGAACAAGCACACTCGGCTCCTATCACATTGATTGTCGTATTAGATTCGGCTAGTAGTGGGTGTACTGGGTGCACCTCTGCCATTTTTTTACCTTTAAATCTCAGAGATAGGTGAGTGCTCAGATAAAGTATCCGGTGAGTGTTTCTTTCACAAATGACTTTTTAATGACAGTGAGCATGCACACAGCTCGACTGATGGCAAGACAAAGAGTATATAAATACTGCGTAATAAGAGGCGGGACTTCCATAGATAAGTTTGCTGAAATTGACACATGATACGTATAACCCGTTTAATTTGAAAGTAAGTCTAAAGCATTCAGATTTAAGACAACTAGTGTCATATGATTTAGGTGAATAAAAAACATAGCAAACTTAATTCTTTTATTTTTTTATATAAATGTTGCGCCAAACTGTGGTAAGAAACAACCGTGAAAAGCGCCTCTATCGGAAACTAAGAGTACTAAATTTTAGACCAAGAGCGCTGTAGATTTTTATGCGTAACCAACTAGTAAAGGGGCAGAACACTGTTTGGCTTTAGTCTTATTGTAAGTAAACGTCAAAATAAGTTACTTTCTATTTTTTGATTTTAGCACTTGCCTTATTTTTGGATTAAATTTCTATAAATTTTAAAGAAAGGAAAAGTTTCGCCGCAGACGGGATTTGAACCAGTACCCTTTCGTCTCAAGCCGAGGAATGATCTAACCATTTGAGCTACTGAGGATTCGAATCCTGTGGTGAATTTTTTATCTGAAATGGGGAAAATAAACGGAACTAGTTAAGCTGCAGCGACTCAAAAATTGCAAATGATAATTTCATACGTAACGTTGTTCAATTTTGTTGTCCAATTTCACGGTGAAAGGTTCTCGGGTTAATAAACTAATAACTACATAGTTAAACATTACGTAACATTAGCTACGATTCAGCATTCACTTCAATTTCACCAAACACCAGTTAGATAAACAAGCGCGATATGATTTTTGAATCAGTAGGTTTACTCTTGAATCTCGATGTCATGCGAATTGGAAATTGGAATCGTAGATGTCATTTTAGATACTTTTGAACATAGCACTAAAGGATTATAAACATTCAGTTACAAAATAATTCAACGAATCTGATTAAATAATTATTTTTTAATATTAACTAAATGCTAATAATTCGCCAGTATTATGTTTAAGAGCACCTAAAATGATATTGCCGATTCCGATTTCCAATATTGCATGAATCGAGAGTAACCCTACTGCTTTCTGCTTTCGTCGAAATAATATTTTCGAGGGTAGGTTAGCCGGTTTTACTCGAGTAAAGGTTATAGTATTTAAATAAATGTTACAGTTTAACATCATTTCCTATCACCGTAACGTCAGTACTTACCTTTGTCATGTTTCGTATTGGGAGGTATAGTAGCTGATCAATTACGGAAAAGGTTCAGGTAATATCCCAGTTTGGCAACCTTGACTGCTTTATATACTGACCTCCATTACGATAGGCAATGAGTTTTTCTTATCAAAAGGAAACCTTTCTGCTTATTTGCCATCCAATCTCATAAAATACTCGTAGTAACGGCTTATGTACTTATATTAAAATCATAATTTACTCAATGTTTCTTGTGGAGTAGGCAGAGAGTGTCGAGTGCTAAATACATGTTACCTAAAGCCAAGCCAAGCTTCCTCCGAATTAAAATTTATTATTATTAAATAGGTTATAAATTTAAATTTGGAGGACAAACACTCCGGTTCTAGACATCCTTCACAACTCCTTTGGGTAAAAGCCGAGCGATTTGATAGAATAGTAAAATAATGTTCTGGTTCGGAAGATAAGGTAAAACTTTTGCTCGAGGATCAACATCCCGGCCTCAGGTTGTCAACGCACCATTACCACCTTTGATGTCTTTAAGCGACGTGAATTTCTCACCACCAGGAAATCAGTCTGCTTGTTTGTCTTCAAAGATCATAAAAAATAACACTACATCAGAATAGGAAATACAGTTTTTATGCACATTAGTTGTGAGTTGTGACATAATTGCCTGCCCTATTAAGAATCGAAGTGTAGGGCAATGACCCCTAAACCTTGACAAATATAAATAAAAATCTATCAAAATTAAATATTATTTCGTTTAAAATATTACAATTTCATTATTTTATTTTATTAATTATATTAATTAATCGCCTCTGTGGTCGAGCGGTCCGGGTGTTGCACTTGACTGCATGAGGTCTCGGGTTCGAATCCCGGGTCGGCCAACAGAAAAAAAATTGG
>NJDD01001650.1:58503-72844 GCA_002245505.1 Calephelis nemesis
TTATTTAAAATATTACATGTTATAATTGAATATATCTTCAGTACATTACGTTACATTTACTACATTACAAAGCAGACGATAATATTACGATTATATTATTAATGTAATATTATAATAATATTACCGTGGCAAAGCTGAAGCTACTAATTTGTAATGTGAATTAAGCTGCGTCCACACCTACATACCAAATAGTTTAGAGTTTCTCACCATATTTGCAAACCGTGCGAGTTTGATTTCGCAACTTGCACCAGCTGTTAGAGCAATTTAAACTGCTGTATTTTAAAATAATTTATATCTGTAACGCGTGCTAGATTGCGAAATTTCGATACGTATGGGCAATAGCCAAATATTATCTCAGATGTATTCAGGGTTGTCACGAGTTAAAAAGTTTAATTTAACTTGCATCTCTTTAAAGAACTAATTTATCTAATAACGTATTATGTCAAAACAGTACAATAACTATTATATTATGTAACGTTTTATAATACACAAAATTTAATTTTTAAGTTGTGTCAGAATTACAGCTTTAGTTTTCTTTTAGTATTTTCTGCTATACCTACTTTTGTTTTAAGTTTAGATTTAAACAAACCTATCTATTCTTAGGTATCTTCGCAACCGTATCCCGGAAGAGGCAGATAGATGTACAACCAAGACACTCACGACTACCCGAAAACACTAAGTCCTATAACATGATAGGTGTCAAGCCTATTGCCAACCGGGCACTTATCACATCTCGGGCAATAAGATTTTTGATAGAAAATTGAAAAAAAACATCTTTTGGTTACGCGACTCGGGGGTCGAACTGGAGCCCTCACTAAGTCAAGTATAGCACCGAACCGCTAGACCACAGAGAGAGAGAGAGAGAGAGAGAGAGAGAAGAGGCAAGATCATAGTTTCTTTCTTACCAATTAAAACAATTAATCATTACTTTTAAAAAAATGTGGTAAAAAATTATCTTGTGTTAAGATGCGATTGTTGCGTTAAAGTTAGAACAAAAATATCTTTAAATGGGGTGTGCATTATAGCGTGAATTATTTCGCAAAAACTTCCCGGTAAAAACTTCATTAATTTATAACATTATTTAAAAAGGCATAAAGGGACTTATAGGTCTGAACTCTGTACCGTGACGTCTTAAGTCAGTTTTGTTTTCCTACTTACACACTTTATTTTTACGGGAAACGCGTAAAAGAATAATGGGAACCTAGTTAAAATTACCTTTCCTAATTATCTCCTTTACATTTCCTAATTAGCTCCTTTACAGATGTTATATCTATATGGCTGAACCGATTGGGTTGAAATTTTGTAATGAGATTGGTCTGCATTAAAGTTAGAAAAACGAAAAATTTCATTGTTTATTTGCTTGTTTGCATTGAATAGACTGAAACATTTCTTTTGCTACTGGCAATGGACTGGAAATGGACATTACCCTTGATGAACATAGGCTACGTTACTTCTAGGGAAAAAAACGAAAGGGAATTTGAGATTCATTATATGTGCCAGATATAAAAAAAAATGTTTTAGAAGTCACTTTAAAGTAAGTGTACAAGCACCTTTAATTTAACAGAACAATACTGCTTTATAAGGTCTGATAGAATTAAAAAAATATTTTTTTTTGTTTTTGGAAACGATTTGAGTCATAAGGCCCGGTACGGAAATTTTATGAGGAGTAAAATCAAGTGTAACACGAAAAGTTGAGGCGTTACGTAGAAAGAGACAAACATATATATCTGTAGGATTGAACGTGTAAAAGAATGAGATGGAATACATTACACAGCGTATCTCATTCTCGGGATCTCCTCCTGCGCGATACTTCGTAGTCTCCGTGCAGGAGGAGGTCGCTATCTATCAAAATACTGACTATTTGGATCACACTTCTAATGTCTGCGATGATACTAATTTAAGAACAATTAACATAAGTAAATCGGCTGTAGGAGACATGTGTGCTGTAAGATACATTTCGTAAGGAGCAAACTCCAATCGTACGTCGTAGCTGACACACATATACACGTTTTTTATTCACTAAAGTTGCACGAGATGATGTTGGTGGCGTCCTTAACTTTCCCATTTTTCATTGGCGTAGAATTGTTAGAACTCCTTCGATCATTGGTAGAAATCTAATTATTTAAATTTCCAGATTATTACACGAATACACACAGCCAAATTACGTGACAGAGTCCTCAGCAGGAATTGGTACCAACCTTTTATCTTTTACTCAGCCACAACTGATGACACCACATTCGTTATTATCATGCTGCAAGGGGGAAACGTGCGGATGATCGCATTCTCAAGTTGGCATTACACTATTAACATGTTTAGTATCCTACTGTACTTCTTATACAAGAAACACTTAAAAATACATGACTTTTATAAAAGTGATGCTAATTTTAAACGTCTTCTAAGGGGGATTAATTTCCAAGGTATGTTAATTGGTTTTTTCGACATTTGTATATTTCTAAGGTGGCGCCATTGTCACCAAATCTGAATCTGATAATTGAATCCTTAATAAATCGTATCCTTAATAATCCTTAATCCGTAGCTAATCGTGATTGTCATGGTTGTCCCTCTGCCTACCACTTCAGGGATATGGATGATTTATGATTGTCTGTTTGTTGGTTCATTTTCTAACGTGTTTTGGTCTATTTTTAATTGAAGTTATTAGTCAAGTAGCAGCTTTTTGGGTGTAGATGATATTACAAACGCACAAACGCCATTTTATGCCAACGGTTGCTAAGGTATAGATAAAAATACCAACTTATATAATTGCTAGGTGTTATGAAACATTTGGCCATATATTAGAACGCCCAGAAACAAAGTTTAGATGTAAGACTAAAAAATTCAATCTCTGCTCTTGTTTTCACCTAAATTTATACAGTTTATTTTAAAAAAAATATACGAACTGATCTAATCATGATATACTATAGTATAAGTAATATATAGCACAGGCACAGCTGCGAAAAAACGCTAGTATGTACAACCATAGAGATAGAATGGAAATAATAATGGAATACCCGGTACCACTTGTCCCCAATTACACAGGGTAATGAGATATGACGATACCGTGGCAGTGAACGCTATTCATTTCTGCTCCAAATACGCGTAACAATAGCCGATCTGCTTATCAGCGCGCATACGTCACCAAACAATTACAATTCCTTCGTGTGCTTTGTTATGCTTTTAAACATTTTAGCATAGATGAATAATAATTCACCTAACAGTCATAGATTAATCTGAATTCATAGATTCTTTACCTTGAAAGGAAACGATAGCTACTATGGAAACAAATGAATGTGTACGAACCACGAACAATGAAAATATAATGTGCGTGTTCACGTGGGTTCGGGTAGATAGGTAGGTAAGGTAGGTAGGTATTTTGTAAGAATTAGTTGTTCACGTCCTTACTACTAAGAATATTACATGCGTTTAACAAATTAATAGTTACACGAGGTATATAGGATATGTATGTTTGTATGTATCTTACTAAACAAAGTTTGAAAAACTTCATTGTATGTATCTATGTACCATAGATAGTGAATACAATACCATACCATAGAATTTAAATGTAAGTGTGTGACAACGACGGATACTGAAGACCATTAAATTTCTAGGTTTAATATAAGTACATATTTAATATAAGTAAGTAAGGTAGGTAAGCTACCTGATACATTGTTTTCCAATTCCAGTAAAGGATTCTTTGAATGAATAGAATAAAACATACCAACATACACGTACACTTTAAATTTACACGTTAATTTGCAACTGCTTTCCGTAATTGCATGAACAGTTATTTGAGGCATTTTGGCTAAAGATCGTGGTCTATCGTTATCGGTGAAATATGCTACTCTTTTTTTAATTGAAGTGGTCGATCCATTAAGCTATAGACTACTAGGTACTGGTGGTTATACTTTTTTTTATAATATTGGAAGGCAAACAAGCAGACGGATTTCCTAATGGTTAGAAATTCACGCCGCCTAGAGACACCAAAGGTAGTAATGGAGCGTTGCCAACCTGAGACCTGGATGTTAGGCCTCGAACAAAAGTAAGTTTACCGACTACCTTACCCTCGAAACCGGAACACGTCATGACGTTATGGCTGCAGGAATAGATAAGGCGGTGGTACCAATCCGGGTGAGTCGTTGCAAAACTCTACCACCTAGTCAGATGTCACGGAGCTAGTGACGGTAAGCCCATGCTCGCCTTTTACGAGCTACCTGGCAGGAAGGCAGATGGTCTTTTCTGCAAAGGAACCCGGACCAACACGGGGACAAACACTCCTAATAAAGCTTCGCTAATTTAACTTGCGTTTGCCAAAATGATACAGCTACAATATTATAAATAAATATAATAAATACATTGCAGTAATAATAAAATTCGATTAATGTATTAGTGTAACATGGGTTCAAAACTTAAAGAGACTTAATGTAGCCTTAATGCTGTATTTATTTTAGCTAATAAATAAAGATTATAATTTTAATTGAAGTGAAACTTTTTTATCGGGGTTGGAAAAAAATTTAGTGTAACATTTTTCGTTAAACGTCACATTTTCCCGTTACGCCCCATCTTTGTTTTTATCCCTACCACGCGTGATTTGAAGTATGCTTTCTCCAGTGGAGTAGGGACTGGCAATAAACTTTATTTAACCAATTTCTGTAAAGTTGCATATAGTAAATTATTTGTTGAAAAATAACGTCATAAAGAAGTTTCACTTCTTCACTTCTTACGAGTGTACGCTAGTACACGCACACTTTTTTATTTATTATAAAGAACAGGGGCCCTACCTTGTACGCGTATAGCAGTATTATTTCCAACTTGCTAAATGTCCACCTTTATAAGCAACCTCATGTTATGGTAACGTCATCAGATTGTCTTTATATGATAATACTGTTTTAGGAGCTTATAGACCAGGGTCGATAATTTTTAAAACCAAATAAAATAGTAGTAGGATGAAACCCATTAGAAAAGGAGGAGAATATGATCAAAATGAAAGGAAAAATAAATTACGGTCGATCCGAGTTCGGGAAGTGGGAATGCGGGGGTTTTTTTTCGATTTTTTGCATTTTCTGTGAAGATTTACTATAGTAACATATTTTTTTTCACCACCGAAAAGTAGAGATTTCAACGAACAGAAAACATACCAACTTTTTGAAAAAAGCTGATATTTTGACGGGAGACTTTTCGATTGAAAATTAGGGTGTTTTTTCGATATTAATTCAAAATAAGGTGAAAAAATAAACATTTTTAATCAAATAAATTACAGCGTATTTGGGACATAAAAAGGTAAGTTTTCACCAAATTTCGTTAAAAAAAAGAAATTTTTGCAAAAGATAAAAATAAAAAACCGAAAACTTGGTTTTTTGAATTTTTCACATAAATTTTGATGTTATGTGAAAAAAGTGTTAAGACAAAAGTTTTAGATCTTTTTATTACCTACAACTTCGCCATGAGACTTTTTTCGATAGGACTTTTAGTTTACCCGGAAATCAAGATAAACCATTTTTTACCCTTAAACCCCCCCCCTCCCACTTCCCGAACTCGGATCGACCGTAATTTATTTTTCCTTTCATTTTGATCATATTCTCCTCCTTTTCTAATGGGTTTCATCCTACTACTATTTTATTTCACTTTTTATTATTTTTAAAGACTTCTACTCTAGTCTATTATGGTAACCCCCGGCCTCTCTCTCATTTTGACTTTATTAATTGACTTTACAAAACTCTCTGAAAGAGAGGTTAGAACATTAGACAGAGTCAGCAATATTTAGAAATGACATTAGTTCTTTGTTAGGAGTTTAACCTCCAGTAGTAATCTATAGCTTCAAAGGTCGATTTTTACATTTTGGTAACTTTTCAATTTAGCATTCACGTTAAAAATCAGTCTAAAACTTTAAATTAGAGTGTGTTAAAACTTGCATAAGTAAGACTTCTTTGATGGGCGGATATTTGTATGACCACGATGTACAAATAGACGGTGCTCATTTTCTCTATATTTATAGTTTTGGAGGGCGGAGGCGGATTCCATATCTTTTTAGTGATAATAACTGGGTAGAGTGTACATCAAATAGCGGTCAAATGACAAGTTTTATATTTGCTATCTCCAGTGGCCAAAAGAAATACAGTAGAAATAGCAAATACAAAACACATCATTTGACAGCTACTTGATGTATAATTATTATAATGACACGGAATAGACCCTTGGCGAAGTTATAAATATTGCGAAGTTAGCAACATATTAGCCATTTCAAAAAAGAACAAATAAGACATAATATTATCCTGTCTAATATTATATGGTATGAGCAGTACATGTAAACCCGCCTTAAAAGCTCTGCTATTTGTTTATTGACGTCAATCGTATGGATAATAATAATATGTCCCGCTATGTGTATTAATATGTTTCACATAGGCACGATATAAACTAATTTAATTAATTTTCCTTAATTACCGATCTATAATTGCTTGCGTTTATAGCCATTGTGGCTTCAGTCACGCTGTATAATAAGTGGCTTGAAAATTCTACTAAAACTATTTTTGTTGGCTGAAAAACACATATTTTTTCAATTCGATTGTCTGTCAATTTGCTGAAGCAATATCGATAGGGACGTATTACGACAACTTAAAATTAATTTGGAGTTACAAATATTTGAGTTGCGTTTTGATAGAAAAAAATTGTAACATTTTACAACAATTTGCTTCCAAATACAGATCTCTTTTTTGTTTGTCAACTTTTTGTTAAAGACACTGAACATCACCTACAAATGGACTTTTCGTGCAAAATTTTAATCTGGTTGAAAACTAGGTTTTGAAATTAGTCCATATTTTGAGAATAAAATTGCAAACCTGTGGATTGATCTGGTGTTTTAAAATGATAGATGTTTTTTCTTTTTATTTTCTATCTTTCTACAGCAACGTAGTATCGTCTTTTTGGCTACTTTAGTAAAGCTATGGACGTGAAGATACAGTTTGAGTTAGATTGCAGGCTGAGTCGTTATCACTTTAATTTCAATTTAGGTTTAATTTTTGATGTTAACTGTATGTCTAGACATCGGATGTTAATATCGAAGCGGACGCCAGTCGACGTCCAGTGATTTATGAAGTGATAATGTTTGCACAAAGTGACTCTACACACATTGCAATGAACGTTTTATATATTACCTACTCGCTGTCTTTGTCAGCGTAAAATAGTTACGATTTATTTTATACTCATTTGGGGGCTTATTTAAAAAAAATAGTTTATTACATTTCATTAAAACGCAGCAACAGGCAGACAGACTGACTTTATTTACATGTGTATGTAGTATAAACTATATTACGCTATATACACTTTATATACTATACACTATAACGTGTATACGCTTTATATACGTCGTACTACGTATATAGTAGTAGCATGTTGCTTGAAGAAAATTCCGTAGTACGAGTTTTATAATCATTTTGCGTAAGGACTATGACAAATAGTAATATTTAGAAGTCAATGTTCAATTAATGGTCAAAGTCAAAGTTGGTTGGGAAAAGGAAAGCATCTAATTTCTCTAGCTGTCAGATAAACCAAAAAGTGTAAGAAGAAAAACTGACTTTTGTGATTGACTAGTGAACGTGAATATGTGAACGTTTGCTATAAATTAGAAATATTTTTTATCAAATAAACATGGGATTACAATGTGTTGCTCCGGGCTCCTTTACAAAATAGACCATCTGCCTTTCTGCCAGGCAGCTTACCATCACTACCACCGTGACATCCTACTATGTGGTAGAGTTTCGCAGCGCCTCGTCCGGATTGGTAACTGCGTACTACCTATTTCCGCCACCGTTGGCCATCCTGGCCGTTGACGTGTTCCGTTTCGGAGGGTAAGATAAGTAAATAAACCTACTTCTGCTCGATGCCTAACATCCTGGCCTTAGGTTGGCAACGCACCATTATCACCTAGTCGGTGTGGTGTCTCTAGGCGGCGGGAATTTCTTACCATCATGAAATCCATATGCTTGTTTGCCTTCCATTGTCATAAAAAAGCAATGAAGTTTTTTTGGTTGTATAAAGTAGAAAAGAAAAATAAAAAAAAAGATGTATGTAGTCTCATTTAAAAAACAGCCTTTGCCTAATATTTTAACTCTACCTAATTCAAATGTTTATTTTTTGTCGTTAACCGCTTTCAATGATAAAAATAACTTAAACATTTTCAACAACTCTTGGCAAAACCTATGTTCATTGTCCAAAACCGTTTCGATCACATCAGCTTTCAAAAAAATCCAGATTAAATCGGTTCATCAGTCAAAAGTTATGATGAGACGGTCACACACACACACACACACACACACACTCAAGAATAGTTAAGTTCAGTTAGTTAAGTTTAGTTAACTTGGCAATTAAGAAAACTTAATTAAGTGCTTTACTCGACACAAAACAAAATTTGTCTGATTCTATAAGAAATTAGATTTAGAACAAATTTATTAATAATTGTGATAAAATATCAAAACAGGTGTGACCGGTGATAAGATTACAAAATGATGATTGAATGTTGGTTGTTGACATTGATTAGTCATTGTTTTGTAAATAATGTTAATTAACTAGGCTACGTCGTATTTAAGGGACTTTCCCGGATTCCAATTTTTGACAAGTTAGTTGCTTTTTAAAATAAAAATCTATTATTGAATTTCATAGAAATATTTATATTGTGCTGGTACCTTAAACGCTATTTCAAACAGTCTCAAAAAAAGTTAAAAAAATTTAAGCTTCTTAGTTCGACCGTATTTTTTTTTGTATGCGATTATTCGGCCAATTACAAACCGACTTTGATTAATCGTTTTTGAAAAGGCAGAATATGATTTCGAGGTGATCCCATAATAGTTTTAACATGATCTGACTAGTGCTTTTTAAATTATAGTTAAATATGTGTAAACTTTTGTTAATAATAAAAAAAGTGTTATTAATTGCTTATTATTCGAAACTAATAGTACAGAATGTTTATAACATTTATGTGGGGCATATTGGAATCATAAACTATCTTTTTAAAAAATGTTATCTAATTACGACGTGGCAGCTAATAAAATAGTTAGGGTGGATTTTTTGGAGTTTTACTGTGCTTAGTTATTATATTTATTACATTTTATTGAGATTTAAAATTAATAAACAAGATTTACTTAACACTCGATTGTACACAAAGTTATCATAACATACATATTACATACACAACATATTTGCTACTCATCTGTCTCCATAGGCTTTAAAATAAACCGTATGCCTAGAAAGCGTCAACAGCGCTTGCAATTTGTACTAAATAAAAAAAGTTCTATCTACTAGTACTAAAAGTTAAAGTAGTCTGTACTAGATACGTAAAATACCTACTAATTTTCTTTTTATTTTTCTCTGCTCTTACAAATCGTTCTCAGAGTCCTCTTTTAATGATATTGGAAAGCAAACAAGCAGACGGATTTCCTGGTGTTAAGAAATTCGCGGCGCCTATCCTATAGACATTAAATATGGAAGTGGTGCGTTGCCAATCTTAAGCCCAGATGTCAGATGTCCTAAGCAAAAGTAAGTTTAAGGGCTACCTTATCCTAAATAGTTAAAGAGGTGGTACTAGTCCGGGAAAATAATTACGAAACTCTACCGCCTAGTCTGATATCACGGTGGCAGTTGACTGGCTGGAAGGCAGATGATTTATTCTTCAAAGGAGCCAGAACCAACACGGGGGAAAAGGTTTCCACTAAGGCAACAACTATCTATATATGTTGATCTCTACTGTTGATGTTAAGGAATGTTTGGATCCCCTTCCTTCTTCCTCTGCAGACGGCCTATTACATTCTGTCTGTGCACGTAATGATTGTTATGCAATGAATCAGTTACTTTACAGCTGAAACTGTTCAGTGCTCTGTGAGAATAATTACCGCGGATTGGCTCCCATCGCGTACATAATGTTATGCTTTCTTTCGTAACTCATAATAAGCAAGATATGAACGTCGTAATAACGGTACGGTCGTATTCCCACACCATTGTGATTCGCTTTCGCCGCGACATCATCGAAAGTTGGTGTACTTCGACCTTATCGGTGGTGCTCACTTTTTCTGACGAAATGATGACACGCCTTGATATGCTTCAATAATTACAATGGCGATCATTCTGAGCACCGACTTATTTTAAGTGTGTGTTATCTTTTATCAATCAAACAAAAAAAACATTTATTTTATTTTTAGAACATTTTAAACATGTCATATTAGACCGGGTATATTTACTAGTGACGTTTTTAATCAAAGTCTCCCGAGATTAAAATCTGTATAAACTAATCCAACAGTAGTGCTGTTACATTAGTTTGTCTCTTTCTAATTTATATTACGTTCTGTAAGAGAAGGTAGTGATAACTTAACATTCGTTTAGTCAGTGCGCTATAAAAACACAACCATTATCACAACTAAATCTGTTATGTTTAACATAAGGTACACAAAGGCAGCCTTACAACCTCTAACAGACAACTAGCACATTTTAGAGAAAGTAAGACAATAATTTAGTTAGAATTAAAAAAAACTGATTTCACAAGTAAAATCTGGTTAGATACATAAAATAAATACGCAATATATAATAAATAAATACCCCTCTGCCAACTACTGAAATTGGTCTAACCCCAAAGTACGAAAATTCATGCTTGTGTATACAATAGGTAGAAATGGAAATAAAAATATTTTATTTTATAACACGTTACATTATCAGTTAAAAATAGGCATTATCCATTTAAGTTAGTAAAACTTATGCTAGGATAATGCTGCGTGTGTGATAATGTGTAAGGCCAGGGGTGGGCAAATTCTTTTGACCGCGGACCGGTAAGTTAAAAAAAACTAGTGGTGGGCCAGTAAATTATAATTAATCTTAAGGCGGGCCGGTTTATTTAAACACTTGAAAATAGCAGTAAATATTACGATTATAAAACGTTGTATAAAGATAATATAAGGCATTTTTTATTTTATTTTACAATCCTATATTAAAATAAAATCTATTTATGAAGTCTTAACATATGAACTACGCAATATATATGTTTGAAGTATCGATTAAGTACCTTAATTGTTCAAATTTCAACAGTCTTTTAACATTTCGACCATTCATTTTTTAAGGAGGTCCATATTTTATTTAAAAATGGATTAAAACCTCTCAAGGGCCGGATCCGGCCCGCGGGCCGTAATTTGCCCACCCCTGTGTTAGGCAATGATACATAGAAACACTTAAATGGATAGCAATGTAAATTTAACACCCAAACGCGGAAATTCAGACATTTATATTCATGATATAAATGTCTGTCCCTGTCGAAAAGCGAACCCGAGCTTTGCAGTTGGTCGTTGGAGTTAGGCGTATGAGTTATCCCTTCGGCCTACGATACGGTATATATAAAATTTACAATATGTATGTTTATAGGTACTTATCGACTATATACACAAAAACATGATTTTTTAAAAAAGCTGCAACAAAAAGGCGCTACTTCTCGTCATCAGGATAGCTTTGCACACATAACATTTATGCTATCTATAAGCCACAGCGATCCCTTATCTTCAAAGAGCCGCGTGCTTCTTCGCTTTCTTATGCCTTAAAAAAAGTTAATAATGTAGGTAAGTGAATTTTGTGGAATTCGTCTATTATTGTTCTTAATTACTAGAGCATTTATATTGTTTCTTACAACACTCGCCGACTATGGGGTTATCGCAACCCTGCGCCGAAGTGTAAATGAAGTCGTGTATCAACATAAATTATCACTGTTAACAAGTCAAAACATTATTCACTTTTAAGTGGCTTCTTAAAAGAGAAATGAGTGAATATTTTCTCTAAACCGCTTGAAAAGAAAGTGAGTACGTCGTTAATGTCGACAAGCAATTGGCACTTTACCATTCAGAATATAATAAAGAACATAATAATTCCTTAACATATTCGCCGATACTAGTAATCGCTTGCGTCTTTGTTCACGTTCAGAAACCTAACGTTGATTAAATTTTATTTTATTAGTTATGTGCTACTTTTCAAATAACTTCTAAATACTCCACAATATAATACAATTTATTCTGGAAAAGCACAAGTGTTATTGGGAAAGTATGTATACAGTTGAACTCTACCAAGATGATAAAGAGTATAAATTCTAATAATTTGTAAACTTAAAATATTATAGAGCTGTGAGTTAACGCTGGGTTCTTTCATCCCTACTATCGGGAGGTGATGACGTTATGCAGGGACGAAAAAAAAATCTAGGCCACGCAAGTTTATCTAGGGACTAGATACCAACTTCAAGCGTCCTATTTGTAAAACGCTGAGGGGCTCTGCTTACCTATGAGGGGTGACTTAGGTAACTAGCAAGCAGAGGTACATACAACCGACGTTTAGTCGAAGGTATGTACTATTTAGTGCCACAAAGTAGTAGGTGAGAAACTTTTTATCAACTAGTAATTTAATACTTTTCCAATATTGCACATAAAAGTTGTTTTTTATAAGTAAATTGACACATTTTGAGGTGCTTGATTTGTAAACCGAACCCAAAATTTCATTTAGTTCGTCAACACCGGACCACTAGACCCAAAATGCGATCTAAAGTACTTACTAAAAAACTAATATCACGATTTAAAATTCGCTTGAACTTGTGACGTTGACTGATATGAAAGTTTGGAATCGTATATTGCTATCACCAACCGGGCTCATATCCAATCCCGAGCAACATTTCTTTATTAGAAAATTGGAAAAAACTGAATTCTCTTTTCGTTGCCCGACCCGGGACCTCATGAAGTCAAATCCAAAATCCAAAAATGGTCTATCCGTCCACAAGTGATGCGATGAACAGGGGAAATAGATGAATAGAATAGGGAATAGGATAAATATTAGTATTATTTACATGTAACATATTAATATTATTATTAACGAGGACAATAGTTTTTTAACTAAAAGTCAAGTTTCGTATTATTACACAGAAAATCTGCTATATAACTCTTAAGAGTCCGCGTTCCACTTAATACAGATTGTAATGGTAGTGAAGTTAAGTATGTAATTTTTATTACAATTAAAACTTTATTACAATTTTACATATTTTTATAGTATAGGTTTGTTCCGGTTAAATGCTAAGAAGCACACTTATCCAGGTCACTAAAGATGTTAGTATTTGTTGGTGTTTAGTTGTTCCTTGGCTGGGGTGTAAGACTTAACGTGCAAGTCCTATATACTCTACTCTATCCTCCGAACCAGAACATGACGCTTTCATGGCAACAGTAACATATAAGGCGGCAGATTCCTATCCGTGCTACTCTACACTCTACTACCATTGGTTTTATTGGTTACCCATTCTCTCCTCTCGCCCTCTACATGGTGCTTGCTGAAAAGCGGATAATTTATTCTATACAAAAGCCTTACATGTAAAAAAACTAATACCAGTTAATGTTATTCTGAGATACTAACCTGATTTTTACACACCTTTCACACTTTTTTTAATAATTTTGTGTTTGATATTAATTGCAAAGAGTACTCTTAATTGCTACTTAGTGAATCTAAAAAAGAAACAGTTCCTGTATAGAACGCGGAAAAATATCATTAGCGGTTCGTGATTGTGTCGGTTTTTGTGGCTTCCATTGTACAATAAAATTGTTCCGTTAAATAGATCTTCGTGAACTAAACGAAATTGATAGATTAAAAAAAAAACACAACACAGATAATGTAATACCTTTCTTTTTCCTGCCGCCTCATAAGTGTTGATTGTTTGCCATTATTGTGGTTATAAGCTATTCCACACAGCGCATGCGCTACCATTTTCAAGTGCACCTTACGAAGCGCAACTTAACTACAAGTGCACCTTACGAAGCGCAACTTAAATACTCCTCGAAGCGCACCTTTTAGTTGCGCTAACGAAATAAATTAGAAATATTATAATTTTATTCCTCGAAACGGAGCTATGATCAAATTATGAATACGCTAACTAAAAATATGCGAAAACAAGTAATGCGCGGTCTTTTTGAATTTGCTCATATTATAAGCTCCGTGATTTAGTTTTTAAAAAAATAAAAAAAAAGTGGTAGTGGCAGTGCGAAGGCCGGAGCGCACAGTTCACATGACACGACGATGATAATTCGTTATTTAATTATTATATTTATAATAAATAATAGAGATATTTTGAGTTTTGAAACTAATTAGTCGTTGTAGGATGATCGAAATATGAGCGCTTAAAATAAGTCCTAAAATGTTGATTACTATTAAGTTTAAATAATGTTTTTATATATTTTTCAATCTCATTTATATTACAAATCTGTTTTGTCATTGTTTTAAACGTACCTATTCTTACAAAAAATTTTTTCTTTCTTTAAAAATTTATATAAATTTATCCCACGCACAGGGCAAGTGCTAA
>NJDD01001650.1:75985-174821 GCA_002245505.1 Calephelis nemesis
GCGAATGGGCACACATACCCTAACACGCCAAAACATTCTTGAGAATGCGGACTATTAATGCAGATAAAGCCGAGACAAACGGCTAGATAATTATTAATTGCAATTTTATTGTTAACAAAAAAATATATGAGCGCCCATAAATATTATCTGCCTATTATGTACATAGATGGCACAACTGTACAGCACATAAAACTCAATGTGAAATTACGACATATTTAGCAAGCAACAGATTCACTTGTTTTTCATTTGACCCACTTGGGAATGAGGCGTCGTGTTTCCCGCTATTCACAGTAATTTGACATCTGTCAGTGTCAGCCGCCGTATTGTAACACGCAACGGTAGCGATCTTGTGGTAAATTTTCCCTGTGCTACTTTCAGCAGGATGCTCTTTGTTGAGGCTATGTGATTTTTTTTCTGTGTTTGGGGGTATTTTGTTTAACCGTATTGCACAACACGCAAATAAGTTTGGAGCAGTGGACGGTTAACTTTTTAACAGTATCTTTAGAACACCTCTACCGAATCCATAATAGTTCATCTATATTATTTTTGATTCATTCGTTGCTAATACAATTGTAGGTTTTATGTGTATCTTTTGAAGTGAAAACTTTTTTAGCGGCGTTGCGCACTTTTTTTGGAATGAATAAACACTTGTATACTCGCGTCAGGACACGTGACCTGATCGAAAATTCGTAAGACGGCGCAGGGCGCTTGCGCGAATGTTCATGTTGTCATGTTTATGTACGATAGCGCAATTAATTGCTGATAATTAAATCAATTCGTGCAAAATTATTTTCTTACCATTCCAAAATACCAAAAATGCACAACGTTAATATTCAAGTTTTCACTTCTGCCGGCACTTCCGGAGTGCAACCCGTTTTTTTGCTACCATACTCCCCACACCGGAACAAGACAAAAGCGAGCATAATCGTTATAGCGACAGACCTATACAAGGTACGTAACGGTGCTCGTTCCGAGGTGTACCTACTCATTCCGAGTAAGATAAGGAAAATAAGACCTTCTCTGAACAAAAGTCTAAAACTTAGAATAAAAAAAACTGCGAAGTAGGTAAACATAAACATATATACAAATTAACAGCTGTTTATTATTTGAAGTGTGCTAAAACTAAAGATACTTAGTACCATTTTTTTACATAACAATTGTAGTTATTTATAATAAAGATTTAGGACAATTTCAGCTTACTTTTTTCAAGGTCCCATTCAGCTAGCGGCCGACCTTTGTTTTCCATTTTTCAAGGTGGCCACTTTTCCTATAGTTTTCAAATAAACATTTTTATTTCACAATAATTATAGCTTATCTACAGTGTCTTTAGGCTATGGTTATTTCTTACCAACAGATGAACTGTGCTTTTAATTTTATCTTATCACATACAAATATATCTCACTAGATGTTGCCGGCGTCTCCGTCCACTTACTTAAATTATTTAGATCTTCTGTGAGAATCTACGTAGAAATGGCGATAAAACGTAGTCCATATCATTACCTCTGCACAAAAAATGATGTACCATAAAAACATTTATTTTGACGTGACAGGAGGAGAAACAAACACACTTTTTCATTAAAAATAAATGGTAAAGGTACCTACTTAGGTACTGCATTTTTCGTTTTTTTTGTGTTTATATATACATTAAAATAAAGCGACATGAGAGGTACATTATTTAAACTTTTAAAAATACAGAGTAAAAACAGGGAGTATTTTAAACCAAAAGGAACTACCTACTTATTACGTCATCGGCCAGCTTAAGCACAAACTAGTTAGAGAAATGTAGAGCTTAAGAAGAACGACTTTGTTAATCGTTTACAAACTCTTTCATGCTGTGCTCTAACACTACTTCTTTACATTTTTAGTAACTTTTTACGCCGACCTTAATAACAAGAACTTTTCAACTTTATAAATATAGAGAGAGTCCTTTTACACGGAATTCAAACTTTAAGTATGTGATAAACGCTTCGTCATTTTAGTTATCATTTCTTGTTGCCAAACATCTCAGTTTGATTTATATTTCTAACTCATAGTAATTGTAAACCATGATATATATTTAAGTCAATATGCTCAATACACTTGTACGTCCCAGGTGGATTACGAGCGATTGCAATAGCTGACTGATTGCCACAGAAAACTTTACCTGTTTCCTGATCAGTAAGTTCTTTCAACTTAACTTTGAAAACTGCTTCTCGAGCCAAATTGGAAAGATGCACCCATGCCCTGGAAAGAGTAACCAGATTTTGTTACTACTTTTCTCTCCTGAAGCTAAGAGACAATCATGACCAGTAGACACCTTAGATGTTACAGGTGCGTCGCTGTCCTGATAGGCATTTTTTACCCATGGAAATCCTCATGGATGCCTCCTGCTTTCGGGGGAAGTGGCGGGTTATGCCAGACTCCTACCAGCTAATACCATTTGGTGACCATCCGTATAGCGTATCGGGTGACTGTGGGATCTCCGAAGAACTCACCGCTGTCACCCTTACTACTCGAAACTTTTACGACAGCAGCTTGGGGTCTCTCCACGCCTTACGTCTCAGGCTGCTTTTAAGGCAACTGACCCGCTCACAGCCCCAACCACAGCCCCAGCCCTCTTTTAGTCGCCTCTTACGACAGGCAGAGGATGCCATAGCCCTATTCGTCGCCCGGTACTAGAGGGCCCGTCCTGATATGCCTATCGTGCAAGACTACTTGCTTGTCATTATAGTGGCAGGAATAGGTAAGGCGGTAGATCCCTACCAGGGCAAGTTGTTGCCCAGCACTTTACCGTCATTGTTCTTGCTGAAAATGACGTAGATTTTAACCTCCTACAAATTGTCCAATTGCAGACATCATTTCAAGTTTTCGATTTTTTTAAATGTTGAAGTGATATTTTTTTAAACTAGTTACTAAGGGGATTACAGAGCCCATTTCAATACTAAATAAACGTTTTATGACGTTCCGCTTCGCAATTATAAAATACACTTTTTACTTACATTGTTAAAATTTAAGGCAACTTACTTTTATATTTTATTACCAGGGTAAAATTAAAAAAGATTTATTTCTGAATTCGATTAATATTTGGTTCCTTACATCTTTTGAATATTAATAGTTTAAGTTTTTTTAGATAGTTCAAGATATTGAGGAAGTCATCATTATGTTGAATGTTTGCCTAGTGTGAGGACCGTCGTTACACGTTATAAAATACAAGTTAATGAAAAAATAGTCCACTGTTAATGAAAAAAAAAACCTTTTTTTTACTTTTTGTCATGAGCCTTAGTATTTACCATTAGTCAAAATTAATAATTAATTTGCATTAGTTATTAATTTGCATTAGTTGTCACCTGATTTTGTGAAGTCGAACTAAAATTGTTGAAATATTACCTAAGTCGTTACAGTCAGTCACGCCAGAGTCTTAGGTAATGCGTGTTATCATTACCTAGACTCATCAAGTAAGGCTTGGCGGCACCGAGAAAATGATTATCGCACTAATTTCTTTATACATACTTCACGTGTTCACTTTCACTGGACAAAATAACACGAAATGACACCAAAATTAATAGTATTATTCAATATGTACCTACACAAAATTCAACAGTAATAAAAACACTGCGACCGCATTTCCTCTATATCTAGATTCCGAATTCTCTTTTTTTCCGAAAAAAAAAGAATGTTTCTACATTTCATTTAACTAATTACAATGAAATATGTTCTGATGCACCTGTAAACATGCATAATTTTTATTTTATAGTAATGGGTGCGGTGTGAAATGATTTTTATTAACAGCTTAGTCACTTGTTTCAACTTCCAACAAAATGTATTGTTATGAATGTTAATAAATATGAAGGAACCCTAAAATTTATTTTTTTGTAAATATGCATATTACACGGCACTCCACGTTAAATTATTAATTGTAAAAGCTTTTATGTAAAACATGTTTATCTTTAAACATGGAAATTATAAGAAATTGAGGTGATATGCAAAGACCAAATTAGTATTCATATGCTTTAGATTACAACAGCTTCTTTTGTATGCGCTCTTTTTAGTTTTCACAGTAATATCTCTATTTGGGCTCATCCTACATCTACATTTTAAAACTTTCATTTGACTAGGTGGTAGAGTTTCGCAGCGACTCGCTCGGATTGGTACCAAAGCCTTACCTATTCCGGCCACCATAATGTTAGCGCTTAGCGTTAGCGCGTTCCGGTTCCAAGGGTAAGGTAAACTTACTTTTGCTCGAGGCCTAATATCCCGACCTAAGGTTGGCAACGCACTGCTACCATCTTTGGTGTCTCTAGGTGGCGTGAATTTTTTACCATCCAGAAATCCGTCTGCTTGTTTGTCTTCCAATATCATAAAAAAATGATTGAAAATCGCATATTTAATTAAGATCAAATTGCTTTTATAAATTGGTATACCTAGTCAATTTATAGACAAGATTAGATTCAAGTTAATGAGGTATAATTACCTAATATAGAGTAATATCTCAAATGTTTCATCAAAGACTTATCAGATTACACTAACCTACTATTTTGAATAATACCATGTAATAAAATGTACTTTTTTAAAGTATTTGGTGCACAAAAAAAGCTACTTTTGTATTGTAAATTACTTTACTAGGTACTTATACTTTTAAGCGTTATGAAAAAAAAATGAAGTGTGATTTTAGTAATTTAACTTGTGATAACCTTTTTGCCTCATCTAATTAGTTATTGAACCGATTTTAAACTGATTTAAGGAATTCGAACAGAGAGCCAATTTCAAAATTTAAACCATATTTTTTTATCATGGTGGTTAAAGGAGTGCTCAATCTTGTGCAAACTATTAAGTGTAGAAAAAATAATATTAGAAACTACCATATCATTTTTGAAGGCCAATTAATTCATGTTTAAATCGGTTATCCATAAATACTCCACACATATGGGTTTAATTGATTTTCACTTCTAAGTGGGGAAGAATCCACCAAACACATTGCTTTTCCTTGTTTTTGGTGAAAATCTTAATGCGGTTCAAAAAATAATTTACTTATAAAGTTTCAACAGTATGGGTTCTTATAGTATCGTCAAAAAGTGGCTGTGACAGACAGACAGACAGACATGATCATCTTAAGGGTTGATTCCGTTTTTTGGCTTTTGGGTACGGAGCCATATAAAGAGACATATTTGGTTTGTTACAAATTATACTTTTTACGTCTTTTAAACAATATAATTCAAGGTATGAACTATGACTAAAGAAATTTTGTTTATGTTACGGTAGAGATAATTTTGCACAAGTTTTTTTACAATAATGTAAAGTAGTCTTAACCCTAAGTCTACTTTAAGTAAATGCATCACGAAAAGCATTTTCGCTAACTGTAACTGTACTGTTTGTGGGTTATTGGAACCGGACATTACACGGTTTGAATAAACTTTAACAGTTTACGGATTAAAGGTTTTTCCTTTAGTTTTGTTTTAAGACAGAGCCAATGTTTGAAGGTCATGTGGTCAGAACGACCCACATTTCTACTTATTTAACATAATATGCGAAAATTGGTGTGTTTTTTCCATTGGACTTAAAACACTGAAACATATTTTAGGAAAAGCGCAGACATAGATTAGTCTTTAGAGAAGGATATGAGGCTACTATGTACACGAATATCTCCAGTCTTATTGGGTTCCCCGGGAACGTTAAACGACTTGAGTACATAAATGAAGCCACGTATAGCACCTAGCAAGGAATGAAAAGTAATAATATATTATGATGTTGGTTCATACTTTACTTATCCACGCCGCATCAGTTCAGAGGTCAGCGAACCAGGACACGCCTCTCCTGATGGTAAGAGATAACCTCGCCCTATAGACACCATTACGGATGCGCCGCTCTCCTATGGCCAGGATGTTAGCCCTATTGTGTAAATCTACGGCTACCTTACCCTCCGGGCTGGAACGTGACAGTCATTTGACGTCAGGAATAGGTAAGGCGTCGGATCCTTACCTGGATGCTGCACAGCACTTTGCCACCATTAGTCTTGTTTGTGGTGACTTATATTTTAACCAAAGCTCGCGTCTTACGAGCTACCTGGCATAGAAGTAGGTAGTCTCTTGTACTCAGCGGATCCGGACCAGCACGGGGAAAATCTAACAGTTTGTTTCAGAAGTTAGAGCCTTAAAACAAATACTTTTCATCATCACCATCATCGTTAAGTTACTCTTACTTCTTCTTTTACTGCTTTTCGTAGTATTTATCATCCTCAAAACGAGTCTATTACTACACATATCTTGTTTCTTGCTGCTTAGTAATATAAGTACCGCCGCCGTCTAATATATTACTGCTGCTGCATCAATGCTCGTCGTTATCATTTTGCGTGCGGCACGAAACCAATACACTTGCACAGTTACCAAAGATCCTGGACATAAGAAAGCTACGCACCGACAACATCTATATTGTTGTCTATAATAATCGATTACGGTCTCTTATTATCAATAGAGCCCCCTGCTTGGTTGCAATCTTATAACATAAAAAACATTGTATAGAGAGGAACAATACTCGTGTCTGATTTAGATTAGGCTCTTTAGATTGCAAAACGTGATTTCAAAGTCCTTGTGGCGAAGAAAGCTGCACCCAGTGACCAGCTGTCGTGTTAAGGCAAGGTTGCTTAAACATAAAACGAAAAAATGTAGCCTCAACACCTTTTGGGAGCCAGTTTTTCAGATTTTTAACCGAATCCAAAAAGGAGGATGCTACCAAGTCGTCTGTATGTTTCTTAGATTCTGATGTTTCTTTTTTCGGGAAGTAGGTCATGATGCGGCGGTGGGCACATGAACATTTTCATATATTATTAATTACTAAAAAAAAGTTCAGTACTCTCTGGTTTTCGCGTTAGGGACTTTGCGTGAAAATAAGTAAGTATTAATTACTAACTCCTAACGTAAAAACCGCTAATTGTCGGATGGAAATGTTTTTATGTGAGATCATTACAATCTTTAAAAAATAATATCAGATCGTGATGTATTAAAAACATTGTCAGATTTTTGCAGTTTTATTGCGCTTAAATATTAGATCGTTCGTTTTAAAAACGTTATCCTACATTCAGTGAGATATTCTACTCCTGTAGTTTACTGGTGTAGCATCAAACTGCTACTGAAAGACAGTTTTTTTGAAAGTAACCGAATAAGCAGGCTACTCGCTTGGTGACGAGACGCAACTGTTTCCTATAGACTTTGTTAGAAATAGGTTCTCTATCTCTATTACTGGTCATGTCTGCAATTTGCTCTATACTCTCCAGCACGAAATATGACAATGGCGAGCACTGACCTGACGCTTTGTCGAAAGAAATGGCAGAAAGCTGCTACACAGCACTGTACTAGATGTAACTGATGCACGACTTTGAAAACTTGACCTTAAAAATGAAATTGAAAAATTAGTGTAAGATCAGATTTGTCATTGGTCAGACGTATATTTAGCAATTGTTATAAAGTGGCAATTACCAGTGATTGGCTGTAATTGTCTCCCCCAACACTGCGTCAACATCCCGAACTATAGAGAACTCATGCGTTGAAGGTTAGGTTTCATCACCTAAGTAGTAAAATATTTAAACTACACACAGTGGGACACTGAATAAAAAATCCTCGACAATACGTTCGAGGATTTTTTATTTTACGTTGATCACGCCATTAGATCATAATTAAAAATCAATTTAAAAATGCTATGTGTCTTTTATCAGTAGTAACTGCAATTAGCTTATTTGCATAAAAAAGGGAACTAGTTGTTCCCATTTAGATATTTCAACCAGGTTCAATTTCAGAACAATGCAATATTGACTGATTTCTTTCTTTAATAATTTAACTATAATAAAACAGTATAAAGCCGACTTTAATTTTAAAATAATGTCGCCTAAGTAAACAATGAAATAGTTAGAAATAATTAGGTATAATTAAATAATTAATAATTAATTAATTAATTAATAATTAATACTGTCATAAAAATATATGGGACCATCTGGGTTTACTTATTAGGTACTAAAAATATTTAAAATTGTATGTTTGGACGAAGGAAACATATTGTGTTTGCGATAGCTCAGGTTTTAAACTAAGAATTAATCAACATCACACTGCTCTTCAGATGCGTGGTTTAATGTTTAAAATACTAGCTGGCGCGGCAGACGTTGTCCTGCTATTTTTTTAAAAATAAGCCACCCTTATACATAGGGGTATGAAAAATAGATAGCAGGCGATTCTCAGACCTACTGAATATGCATTTAAAAATCCGTAAAGTATATAACTAATATTATATAACTAATATTTAGTTACCATACTCCTTCGAAAGGGCTAGTGACACGAGAATTTTATATAAGACTAGCTGCCCCAGCGAACTTCGTCCCGACAACATTCGGATAAAAACTATCTTAAAAAGATGGAGCAAACTACAGATATTAGTGAAATTTTATCATAATCGGTTCAGTAGTTTTGGAGTTTATTGGCAACATACATCGTGACACAAGATTTATATATATATAAGATGTACCTAGCTCGTTAGGTTAAGAAATTCTTCAGTTTAGTTGTCGATTGAAAAGATAACTTAGATATTTATGTACGAAAGGATGTAATGGTGTAGTCAATTCAATTTAAAAGAATAATCAAGTAGTCAAATATTTTTTGGTGGATGACTAATGAATTGCTTTAAAATAAAAATTTTAACATTCAATATGAACAAAGCAAAAAGCTCACCAAACCAGTTCCTTCCATTCAATACACATCAGACAAGTTGGTGTTTCGCACTCATCTCGGCCACAACATACTCTGCGTGCCTTACATCAAATAAAGCTGAGGATACATTCACTTTGTTAATTTATTATTTAATTAATATGAAAAACTTCTTAAACTATCTAAGAAAGATCTAATTAAAATGTATGTACTAGGTCAGTGCTTTCCAAACTTGTCTCTCCTGTGACGCCTTACCTATATTTTTAACGACTCCTCTTAGCCCAGCCCGCATCCCGTGGACCAAATATAGTTCCCAGTTATACTAAGCACAAGTCTAGTAACTGGTTAATATTCTCGGATAATTCACTCGACTCGGTCGCATTGACATGCGACCCCCCTGGAACAGTGCCAAGACACCCCAGGGCGTCGCGACGCACAGTTTGGAAAGCCCTGTACTAGGCGATAGAGAGGTATACCAGCTCAAACAGATTGGTACGCCCGACGTCGATTTATTTATTGCTGCCGACATTGCGTCAGTTCTCACGTTTGTCGTGTAAGGTTTTGGAGGACAGAATAGCTCATATCTGGCCTGGCTTTCAGACCGTAATGGTGCGACGATCCTGTAAACATATTTAAATGATATCTAAAGGAAACGGTTGTCTCTTAACATCAGAAAGCTTCTTTTCGCTATCTTAAGATATTTAAAAAATGTCGCGATTGTAGAATAAGCTTACGATTAAGTTGAAAGTGTTCAAGTCGAGTGTTATGTTCTCAAACATTTAATATAAATTTATATCTAACCTTTTATTTTAGGTTTACATTCTACGCTTAACTATAATGTAATCCGAAAGTTGGCTTTCAACAATTACAGTGCAACTAATGCAAAGTTCAGTTAATAAAATCGGAACTAAATCGCTATTTTGAAAAACTTTTTTTTTTATAATAGTGGAAGGCAAACAAGCAGACGGATTTCCTGATGGTAAGAAATTCACGTCGCCTAGAGACTCCAAAGGTGGTAATCTTTCGTTGCCAACCTGGGGCCGGGATGTAAGGCCTCGAGCAAAAGTCAGTTTACCGGCTACCTTACCCTCCAACCGGAACACGTCAACAGCAGGCATTGACGTTATGGCGGCAGGAATAGGTAAGGCGGTGGTACCAATCCGGGCGAGTCGCTGAGAAACTCTACCACCTAGTATGTTGTCACGGTATTAGTGACGGTGAGCCTATGCTCGCCTTTTACGAGCTGCCTGGCAGGAAGGCAGATGGTCTATTGTTCAAAGGAGCCCGGACCAACACGGGGGGAACGGGGGACGTCATTTCGATTTTAGTTTTTGGGAGCATTGGCAACAATAAATAAGTTATACTAAATAAGTCATAGTTATAGGTACGTACTTTTTCTTAAACACATAATTGGTATAAGCGTTAGCATTTAATCTGCCATTAGTCACGTTGAAGATGGTCACGACAGGGTCCAAAGTAAAGTGTTAAACGAAGCTCAAAAAGTGAGATCTAGCAACATCGAGACATACACGATACTCCAATTTTGTTATTATTATGCTTACGCCACTTCATTGCCCTTTATTGTTAAGAAGGTAGATATATAGGTAGTAAGATATAGATATTATAGAGTTAGAAAAGGTTTGATAAAACAATGAAACAATTTCATTCTTCACATTTACATTTCAAAATAACGTGTTTCAATCTTAATTCATTTCCAATAAGTCTTTTTTTTTCATTTACGTACATTACAAAGTTTATGGGCCATTGAAACAACAGACAAATGAATTTGTATTGAGATAATGTACATTACATTTTGATTTGTAATGTCTAAAATGTCGCGGAGAAATAATAGGCAGCATCCTCTGTAACGCGGCCACTTTCCTGGGCGACTGGTCCTGGAAGTGCCGTATCAGACCCAGCGAACGGATGAGACCCAATCGACATCCGGGTACCATCAAAGTGTTCGATAGAGTAATCCCCTGGGAAAAAAAATCGACAAAATATTTAGGGGTCACTGTAGACAGTATCAGGTGGTCGCTTCTGTAGTCTAGCGGACTTGACTTCTTGAAGTCCTGGGTTCGATTTCCGGTAGGGACAGCAAAAAGTTCGAAAATGTATAATTTCAATTTTCAAATAAAAATAATGTTGCCCAGGATTGAAAAAGTGCCCTATTAATGGACCTATCACATTGTGGGACTTAGTATCTTCGGCTAGTCGTGGATGCCCTCGTTGTGCCTCTGCCTATCCCTTCCGTTGGGTATGGGCATGAAGATACCTAGATAACAGATTTATTAATTAGAAGGTCGTTTATATAATTGGAAAATTTAATTTAAAACCATATACGTTGACCCATGAAAGATTGTGTTTCCTTGTATTTTTTGACACAGTGTATATCACAGTTTCTTTTAAATGAACTCGAATCTCTTTGAACATATATTAAACTTTTTAAAGATATACTGGAAAGTTACAATTAGAATTTTGAATTTTAATGGCCTATGTTATAAATTGCCCTTATGGCAATACATTAGTCTTTTCCAAAAATGGTCTAAGATCCGAGCCTATTTTGATCTATAAATGATGAAAACTATTTTATAATAAATTTATTATTATCATAAAATTTAAAATAGGTTGCCTAAATACTGGATTTTTTTTAATGTTTTTTATTAAATGATGCAAAATTAAGATAATACGAAAACTTTATCACAACTGAAAAGTATATGAGGTATAAAATGGGAAGAAGTTGAGTTTCCTATTATTTAATTGGGTTGCCAGGTAAGAACGGACATATTGATGCCAGGTTACTTTAATGGGAATTGGTTAAAACAAATAAAAACATATGCGCAATTTAATTGCAAACACGTTGACATATGGTTGCCTGCAAAAAATCAGAACAATGAAAAATAATTAAAAATATTTGAGCCGAGATTGTTTTAGCCAAACCAATTTTAATACGATTTCTATTATACTACATTTTTATTAAAAACTATTATTCGTTCTGTTATTGCCTCGGTGTAAGTTCTTTTACTATAATAATTTGATATGAGTTTTACTATAATCATTGTATATTAAAATCACGAACTTTTGACAGATTTCAAAAAGGAAGAGGTTATCAATTTGTAGGATTTTTGTTTGTTCAGTTTGTTTCGTGCTTACTAGACCTTTTTGTATGAAAAGTAGGTTATGGTTTTGGGTTGATCCATATAAATTTGTTCAAAATCCGACAGGTGGATTTTGAAATAAAACGTATTTTTGACGTGAACCTGATTTTGCAGTTTTATTGCGTTTGTATTGTGTGAGTGTTATTTCAAAAGTTTGCAAACTCTTGTTCTAAACTATAAAAGTAAGTAAAGTAGGACGATTATATAATTCGTTACAGATAAGTTGGTATTATGCGCAATGGGTAGTATTAAAACGCTTAGCATGCGCAGGCGCATGTATTACGTATTCAGGTTTGGGTACGGCGCCTGATTAACATTCGTCGCGACAGACGACACTCCCATTGTTATATGTACTTTCTTAGAAGTGTATTTTAAGGAATTGTGTTAGTAACTTATGTATGTTCAACAGTTTTTATGGTATTCAAAAGCAACTAAGCGGATGCATTTTCCTGATCAGAAATATACGGTTATAGACAACAATATTAATGGTGTGTTGTGAAACGGGAGTTGGTATCTTAAGCTTCTTGCTTAGCTTTTATCTCACGGCACTTCAAACCTGAACGTTACACTTACAAGCATTCACTGTGCAGTGGCAGACAAGTATTGGGGTAATTTCCTCTTGTTAGTGTGGATCCTTTGTGTAGAATAGACCATCTGGTTCCCTGCTAGACAACTCATGAGAGGCGAGTATAAGTTGAATCGTCATATCACTTGTGGTGAAGTGCTGTGCAGCAATTTGACTTACCGTTGTCTTATTTGTTTATGACGTTATAATATTGCTATTTTCCAATCCGTAGAGTAGGTTAACCGGTAGACTTGCAAAATAAATATGCCTGGACAATTTATAAATCAAAAACACAGATCTTAGCCACAGGGCAACAAGTGCAGCATGTATGACATATAACTTTTTTGTACTAGCGGCCCGTCCCGGCTTCGCACGGATATAAAATACACATATAAACCTTCTTCTTCAATCACTTTATCTGTTAAAAAACCGCATTAAAATCCATTGCGTAGTTTTAAATATTTGAGCATACAAATGGACATAGGGACAGAGAAAGCGACTTTGTTTTATAATGTTCTCATATCCGTGTTTGCATATTAAGTAAACTAGTCTCTTATATGTTACGGAAAACGACAGTGGCAACCTTTGAAGCCATATGTAATAAAGCACGTAAAGGTGTATGGTTTCTAGCCGTCATTAACATGTTTAATTCTAACAAAACGTCCATAAAAGCATACACTTTGTATAAGGTCAACCGATTACATTGAAGTAGTACACGGAAGCTGGTTTTATACAATAAGTTACCGTCTTTTTACAACGAATAGTGCTTAGCAAGAGTCATCGTTTTATTTGGAAGCGAAATTTAAAAAGTAAAACTTTTTCTTTTATTCAAATAGTAAGAAAAAGCAGTAAATTTCGTTGGTTTATTTGATACTCCATTATACCTCTATCTATAATCCAAAGACATGATATATATAAATATTTAATCTCGGGATATTCCGCAAATACTAAGGAACATATAATATGTATAGGCGAGTCCGACTCGCATTTGGTATTTTTTTTCGTGTCAACACAGAAGCTTTGTTAATCGATTATGAAAAAATGGGCAAGTTATATGTTCGACTCCCGTATATTTTTTTGTAAGGTAATCGGGTACCTACTCCGTCATTTTTGAACCGATATTTTTTTATTTTCATGAGCATAGGTTTTGTTGGTGGTGGTCATATTGTTAACACAACAGCAAGGCTATTCAGTATTTTTTTTTAGTAATGATCACTAGGTAAAGTGTACATCAAATAGCTGTCAAATGACGTGTTTTGTATTTGCTATGTCCTTGTATTTCTGTTGGTTACCTGCAACCAACTTTGCTTTGTTGGTTTGCTATCTCCTGAGATAGCAAATACAAAACACGTCATTTGACAGCTATTTGATGTACACTTTACCCAGTGATCATCACTAAAAAGATACGGAATCAGCTCTTAGGCTTAAATATGATGGGGGAATGCACTCAATTTTTTGGTAAATTGTTATTGAATTCAAAGTCGTGTTTTGTCGTTTTGCTTTTGTTGAAATCGAAGTCTTCTTTTATCGTTTCGTTGCGCTTAAATTGTCTAGATATACCTACTTATCGATTTCTCCTTTTTGCTTAATATCATTTTCCCAATAGACTAGTTTTAATTTGATCAACTGTCAAGTAGGTTTTGATCAATTATTCTTATTAAAGCCTTTTTTCAAAGATATAATAAGCTAACTATGTTTTAATTTGCGAAAAATACCTAATTAATTGATTTTTTTCTTTGTATATACGGAAGAGTTGAAAAATGGTTAATTATTTATTTGAATACAAAAAACATAATTAAAACAAGCAAAAACTAAATATGTTTAGCTGAATTACTCAGCAAATGTCAGCAAATCTATATTTGGTGAAATAATTGCGTAGTTAAATAAAATCGTTTGTTTGGGTCAAGGTAATAGTCATAACGGTCGTCTTTCGACTCTAATTATTTGCATTTCAACGGAAAATATTTGTGAATCATGTGATCGGAGTTTCGTTCGTTTCACACCGAGTAAATTTTTCAGTGTCTTCATCATTTATTTGAATTTAATTTTGGAGCTTAATGCTATTAACACTGGTATTTTATCAAATTTAGTATTTTCCAATGTGAATGTGACTTTTTAAGAAATGAATAAAAATTAGGATTATGTATCATCAAAAAGAAAATATGTTAACTTATGTATGCTACGATTTTTGACCTATACCTGACAAAAGACGACATAGAGTAAATTATTGGTGCTTTGTCAGAGGCGGATAAATTGTCAAGAGCGCTCTAGACAAAAAAAATTAATGGCGTCCCTGTAGATGGCGTCTGTACCTACTAGGTATTAGTTTGTGACTTTGTATGTTTAGGGAAATCTTTAGATCCACTGTTACAATTTCGTCGAAATTAATTTGGTAGTTTTGAGGAAAAAGAGCGTTAATTATTTGCGCTGTACTGTTTTTCACTCACGTCCGCGCCTTTCATAACCTCGTAATTTCATAAACTAGGCAAATGCCTATTTTGCCTTAAGGATAATCCGTCACTGTGTTTTGTGCTTTGGTTCAAGATCGTAATAATAGAAAACAATTAAACTCATTAAAGGACATGCCTATAATTGTGGAAACAGTTCAATAATGCGTCATTTTTCTAGGAAAAATGTGAATGGATTGTTATTAATAAGTTTTTTTTAAAACTAATTATTATAATAATTTATATCATATATATGTCATTTAGGTTAAAAAAATAATGTTATGAGTATAAATTGACTTAAGTATAATAAGTTTTTCGTCATCACTGTCTATTCTAGTTATATGTAAGCATTTGCAATGTATGTATTAAGTTTGATGGGAGAATTCTAATGATTTCCCAATTGTATGTAATATTTACTTATGACTGTTTTGTGTACCACGACTGGTTAAATAAAAGAATTTATCTGTTGGAGGAAGGGGAAATTTTGTCTATCATTCTTTCAACACCTTGACATTGATATATCAATAAAAAGATATCTTAACGAAATGTGATAACATATTCGTATACACCTACATACTTGAGATAAAATGAAAGTGTTTACGTATACGATTTTCTCGAGTGCGAAATTAGACATTTTTATGAAAACAAATGTTTCATAATATAATAAATAAAATCATTAAAATATTTTGAAGAAGTGTTTTCTTTTATTGTAGTGTTAAATTAGGTAAAAATATACTTTAAATTTTTCTTGCAAGTACGCATGACGTGTTAAAACGGTGGAGTGAATATTATGGAGATATGTATGAAGGTGCCCAAGATGCTGCCGCTGGGTCCGAGTACTCAAATTACTCGGAAATAGCGGAGGCATCTGACGGCATTATGATGGAAGAAGTTGAATGGGCGATAAGAAGTATGAAATATGGTAAGGCTGCGGGAGTAGATATGGTTACAGCTGAGATGATCAAACTTGGTGGTCCTGCCGTCCGGGACTCTTTCTGGGTTCTTTTTAACAAGTGTTGGAAGACCAGCAGAGTACCTGAAGACTGGTGACGTGCGGTCATCGTGCCCTTGTATAAAGGCAAGGGTTCACGCATGGACTGTACAAATTACAGGGCCATTAGTTTGATCAGTTTAGCATCAAAAGTGTATGGAAAAATAGTTGAAAGGAGGATGCAAGGGATTTCCGATGGAACATTGTGGCTCAAGGCGGTTTCAGGTCTGGAAGAGGATGTACGGATCAAGTGTTTTCGCTCCGCAACATTGTAGAGAAGCATCTGGCTGTGGGTCAGAGGGTTTTCTGCGGTTTTGTGGATCTTGAAAAAGCGTTCGATAAGGCTGTACGTAAGGAACTTTAGGACATTTTGCCAGATTATGGGATTGATGGGTCCCTGCTGCGTGCGGTGCAGTCAATGTATTTAGACTGTAAAGCATGCGTGCAAGTTGATGACAACATATCGCCTTGGTTTGATGTTAATATTGGCGTCAAGCAGGGTTGTGTGTTGTCAGCACGCTTGTTTATCTTATGTTTGGACAAATGTCTGCAAAGGTTAAGATCATTGAATGTGGGAATGCGAATGGGTGATCAAGTTTTGAACTGCCTGCTTTATGCAGATGATGCTGTACTTTTGGGCTCTACACCATCTGAGCTGCAAACACTGGTCACAGTTATGAAAGAAGATTGTAACGAAAGGGGCTTACGTCTGAATGCGATGAAAACCAAAATAATGGTATTTGAAAGAGATGTAGCCAGAACGGATGTAAGAGTTTTGGTTGATGATGTAGTGCTGGAACAAGTGAATGAAATTGTATATCTTGGTTGTGCTTTTAGCAGGGATGGAAGGTACACCGCGGATGTAGAGAAGAGAGTGAGTGCAGGGAATAGTGTGAATGGAGCGTTGGGTAAGCTATTCCAAAGCGAGGTTTTGAGTCAAAAAGCTAGACTCGCTTTGCATAATTCTGTGCTTATCCCAACGTTATTGTATGGAAGCGAGAGTTGGGTATGTCATAAAGATCATGAAAGTTGGATAAATGCGGTCGAAATGAGAGCACTATGGAAAATCTGTGGTGTAACGCTCGCTGACCGCATTCGTAACAGTGAGATCCGAGAAAGAGTGGTATTGAAAGAAAGTGTTGGTGTTAAAATGCGAAAGGGCATGCTCCGCTGGTTTGGGCATGTGGAAAGAATGACAGATGAAAGATTGACAAAGCAGATATACAATGCGAATGTGGATGGATGTAGGTACCCGGGGAGACCAAGGCTGACATTTCACGATCAGATCAATCGGGTATTATGCGAGGGTGGTCTCCGAAACCGGCGTGTTTGTATGAAAAGGGTAATGAATGTGAAGGAAGCAAGACAGGTTTGTCAGGATCGTGAGTACTGGCACTCGATACTCTCTGCCTACCCCGTAAGGGACTTGGCGTGAAGACATGTATGTATGTATGTTAAATTTTACGTATTTGGTTTTAAACGGTACTAACCGACATATTTTAAAAGTAAGTAAATATATTTACATGGATTTTAATTATGATTTATACAGGTTTTGTTGCGGTTCGCAGTAAAAACTATACCAATATATATAAATTAAATCCTAAGGTTCAATTATTCAAAGGTGTTGCTAGAATGTTAACGTCACTGTCTTCTTAATGCAAACTATCTAATGACTTTAACAATCTACGGAGCAGCAATTAATTTGAAAACAACCTTGATAAGATTATTCTGGTCTATTTTCTTTTAAGGTGTCCACAACTAACTCAAAATGAGGACTTATTTCTATTATTTTTCTGGTACACAAGGAACACATTATATAAGCATATTTGTTAACAAGTAGATTAATTTATATTCTTTTGTTTCAGGGTAGTCAAAATGTTGCAGCAGATATTGAGAGACATGTGGGTGGACCCGGAGATCCTTGCGGAACTGGACGAGACACAAAAACAGACGCTCTTTTGCAAAATGCGCGAGGAACAAGTAAGAAATAAAGCAGCAGTAACTCTTTAACAGGAGACTTAAGCGAGCTTTATCTGATTGGATTAATGCTTTTAACATGTCAATGTTTTCGCATTCGGTAGCGTAACTAAAAATATATACCTAATTTGTGTGGGAGTGTTTCGCTCAAGGCTTTTATTACACTGCAATAGAAAATAGGACTTAGTCGGCCTAATTCAGTTGAATCGCAGTTCTGTTATTTTAAATCTAGGTCCAAAATAGCAAAGGTTTTTAGTGAAATTTATAAAAGCGTACTTATGTTATGAAGATACGCTAATACTGCCAGCATTGCGTTTAGTTTCATGTGTTTACAAACTCCGGTGTGTATCCAACACACCGACCGACCCGGATTGGGCACGATAAAAATATTGCTATTAGGTAATTGTTAATATGTGTAACTAGAAACTTTTTCCCGGTGTTGGTCCTAGTTCCTTTGCAGAATAGACCATACGTCTTACTGCCAGGTAGCTCGTAAAAGGCGAGCATAGGGTTAATGTCACTAACACCGTGACATCCTCTAGGTGGTAGAGTTTCGCAGCGACTTGCCCGGATTGGTAGCACCGCCTTACCTATTCCTGCCGCCATAACGGCACTATTGCCGTTGACGTGTTCCAGTTCGGAGGGTATGGTAGCCGGTAACCTTATTTTTGCTCGAGATCTAACATCCCGGCCTCAGGTTGGCAACGCACCAATACCACCTTTGGTGTCTCTAGGCGACGTGAATTTCTTACCACCAGGAAATCCGTCTGCTGGTTTGCCTACCAATATTATAAAAGAAAATGGATATTCTCCTATAAGCAGTTGGTGACACATTTCGTATTGCAATGACAAACCGTATGTAGTATGTGTGTAAGTAGCAACTACAGTGTTGTTAGTTAAGATGTCATTTGTCAAACAGTTGCAATTTTTTCCCAAACGCAGGCGAATGCGTCTCTTGTAAGCGTGCTAAGAGCCTGTCCAGAAAAAGCCTTCTACGCACGTGGCTTACGCGCGTATAAAAAAATATTAAAAGAAAATATATACTTGCGATACCTACTGGGGCTACATAGAATCCGTCCATATGGTGTGTCGCATCTCCTGATTTGAATTTAAAACGATTGTGATGAGTGAGACAAAAACGCATTTGTAAAACCCATAGAATAGAATAATTACTTATTCCACATATATGTTTTGGATATTTTTAATATGGTATAAATTTTTATATAATAAAATTTGATACACTTGCACTGTCGACTTTTTCCTTGTTTGACACATTTCCATCAATGATATACAAGCCGTAACACAACTGCTGTATTCGAGACAATAGGCAGAGAGTTCAAGTCACTCTGTGTAAATACGCGCGTAAAACGTCCTTTGTGGACAGGCTCTAAATTGCTTATTCAAATAACATGTTTTTATTAAGTAACTAGATTTAACAATTTTTAATTTTCACATAAATTTCTGCCCTGTTGGGAATATAACCCGAAGTTCAAAGTTGTTAGGCTTATACGCTGACCTCTCGACCAAAGAACGATAATCTAATGATTACTATTATCACTAAAGCAATTGCAAAATATTAAAAATGTTTGTACAAGGTGTTTAGTTAAGGTGCATCTGCCCCAAGGTGAGTTTTTAATTACTTCGTGCTTTTGGATGCCTTTTTTAGTGTTTTATATATATTTATGTTGAATTGCAGGAAATTGTAGAGGGCATGTTCATGACATTTGTTTTTTATAATTTAATTCTAAGTACCTTATGAAAATGTTAGCTGTTATGGACATTTAATTAAGGCTAAGAATAATATTTCCTGATGATCCGAAACACATCGATGGCCGATGGCTGAGGCACGTTTATCGACTACCTTAACTTATAAACGGTCAACACTATTATAACATCATGACGGAAGGATTGGTGACGGTGATAACAGTCTGAGCAAGTTATCGCAAAACTTTAAAACCCGATAGTTGCGTTTTTGAGCTAAAATCTACCTCTCACATTGACAAGTAAAAAAGCGATAAATACTGTTTAATATTTAATAAAATGAAACCACCGCCTTATCTATTTCTGCCGCCGTAGCGTCAGTGCTTGCCGTTGACGTGTGCCGGTTTGGAGGTTGAGGTAGTCGTTATACTTACTTTCTAGAGGTCTACGAGGATTAACATCCGGGCCTCAGGTTGGCAACGCACCATTTCCACCTCTGGTATCTCTAGGTGGCGTAATAAGAAATTTACAAATCAAAAATCAGGAAATCCGTCTGCTTGTTTGCCTTCCAATGTCATTAACATATAACATAAAAGTAGGTACTGACGTTATTTAACCTAGTTTTTTTAAATAATACAGATATGATTTTAAGTTTAAGTTTTATTTAATTTAAACGAAACGGTGTCTTGAGTTAGGTATTAGGGGGTAGAGTTTTGAGACGAGTCGTATTAATTAGTCGCACCGCTTAACTTAATTCTGATGATAGAATTCTAGTGTTCACCACTCTCGTGTTCCGGTCGGGAGGGTATAGATTTGCTAGCGCAAGAGGCTTTAAACTCGATGTTTTTAAATTCCACGCGAAGAAAATCGCGGTCACATCTAGTTTACAGGAAGGAAAATTTGTTAACAAAAAAAATTAAGGAACACAGGTCTATAATATTGTCTCTCACACTTGACAGTCATGAACAAAAAGGATAACGTTATATCGCTACGCGTTTTACTTATTTACACGTCGGAGATTGAGTCATATCGGTTTAATTATCCGAGTAACGGTGTTAGTTACGCATCAAGAAAGTTTTAAAATTCAATTTCCGTAACATATAATGTATGAGATGCTAACCTACTCCGCTACATTGTAAGGCAAACAGGCAGACGCATTTCCTTATGGTATAAATACTTAATTCAGTTTGGCAACGCATTACTTTTTGGTTATAGACGATAAGTACAAACGAACATTACTTTTTTTTGTATAGAGTATAGATGAGAAATAAATAAATATCTAGATGAGTGACACAAGAGAGAATGTTTTAGTTATGTGGAAATAATGATATGAAATATTAATAAAATAATTATACAATGCGATTTCAGAATTTCAGAAGCGAAGAAAGAAAAAAAATTATTTATTTGCGGAACATGTGTGTAAATGAGATGTTACAAAAATATTTAAGTATATCAACATATATTACCATATTTTGCTGTGCAAATATTTTAATATATATAAAAAATATTATTTAATTACACATGCTTTAACTTTTAAGCCAAACTAGTTTAATTAATTATTGCCAAAACATTTAAAAACTGTAATTAAATTTTACCCTGTCTACCGTAAACTACAGAGGGTGATAGGTTCCCGGGAAACCTAGCTTGATATTCCATGACAAAATCCATCAAGAGTTTCCGAATCCGGAGAGTTTATATGAAAAGATTAATTAATCTGGAGGAGGTAGGTGAGTCTTTAAGAATCGTGACTATTGGTAAACCATACTATCTACAAACATGGTTAGAGGGACAGTCTGCCGAAAATCTGTCAAGTTAGCCAAGTTCTTGTCGAAGAATGAATTCTCTCATGCTCGTAATAGTGCCTTCACGCGAGGAGACGTTTACGGTTCATTTGACGCCACAAACTTGATTTTGTACGGTTTGTAGTTTCACGTGTCTAAAACAGAGTGAACAAATGGCAATAAACGTGTACGTCATTTTTAACTTATCCACCTCAATAGTCCACAAACTAGTTAGAGATACTATGTATCAATAGCCTAAAAAAATATGACGTCACGAGTAGACGTCAAAAGACGGTAGGTTCACTCTTGCGGATAGATCCGCTGGTAATATTAAAAATCTGCTAAAATGGTAAAATCTGGTATTATTCTAAAACGTACCGACTGTTTCTAGTACATGAAAATAAGCACATCGGTTGGATAAAAATTTAGCAAACACTTCGAATTAAAAGTATGGTATAATCTTGTATAATATTAATATGGTAAATACAAATTGTTGTTCTTTAAGCGGTTGAACTCAGGGTCGGCTTTCTTACTTTTTCTGTACCCCACTGCACCGTCTTCGGCAACCTTGACAGTGAGTCCATTAGCGAACATTCCACGACTTCTAGCCAGCATTTCTAGAGCTGGTCTCATTTATCGGCGTCTAAAGGTTTAACGGAATTTAAACTTTTGTAACCATCGCAGCCTGCTAGTTTACGTAAAACATGACCATTCCTACATCCATTGCAGCTGTTTATACCTACCTTTCAAATAATGACCATACTTCAAAAGAACAAGTCTAATTATTTTTTAGACCGGTCTTTTCAGCTTTACAGCAGATTTTAGAGTGATAAATGAAAACCTAATTAAAAGTAAAAAAGTACTAGAAATGTAGCACACATCTTTGAAGTCTTTATCTGAAAATTAACATATCTGAGTTGTGTAAAAATCCATGAAATTGAATGGCAAAAAATAAAACGCGTTGTAACTTTATATCCTGTGATGTCATGGTTTTGTCTTTGTGCAAAAGAATGGAGTGTAAATCCGTTCTATTAGGATATAGGCTCAAGGCTGTCTGTCGATTGGGCGATCTAAGCTGCCAGTAACTATAATTTATCTGTGCTGTGATCGGCACCCCTTCACTTCAATGTTATTCGCACATTCATCAAGTAAATTAAATTTGCATTCTAGTTCTATAACATTTTATCCAACATACACCACACGCATATTTACGAACTCATGCAAAACACACACACGCAAGCGCTTTTATGACTGCGTAGTTGTCTGTTAAATCTAACTTATGTTGTAATTGCGAAAGTCTGTCTGCCTGTCTGTCTGTTGCTGTTGGTCTCACGGCTAAGCTACCGCACCAATTTAATGAAAATTGATATGTATATACCTAGCTAAAGATCTGAGTTCAAACATATGCATTTTTTTTTTCAAAATCAATACTCAGCAGACTATAATAGCAGATAAAACGCTAACTACACTGTCGAAGTCGACGGCAAACAGCAAATAAACATAAGTTATAACTTCTATACCCTCCTGTTCAATACTTCCGATTTTGATATTAATATTATTATATCACTAGCTGACCCGGCAGACGTTGTTCTGCTATTAAAAAAACCCTTATCACTTAGGGGTATGAAAAAGATTCACCTTCATTACTTAGGTTTATAAAAAATAGATGTTGGCCGATTTTTAGACCTACTCAATATGCTCACAAAATTTCATGAAAATCAGTCAAGCCGTTTAAGAGGAGTATGGAAACGAACATTGTGATACGAGAATTTTATATGTAAGATTGAGTATATTATACCTTCACTAAACTCTAATTTATTTATTGTACCTATCCCGTCTTTTTAATAAACAAGGACTAATGTAGGAGTAAAATTAAGTCATTACAATCCTATTAGTATTATAAATGCGAAAGTTTGTATGTATGGATGTATGGATGTTTGTTACTCTTTCACGCAAAAACTACAAAGCCGATTACGATGAAATTAGGTATGTAGGTAGCTGAAGACCCAGATTAACATATAGGCTACTTTTTATCCCGGAGTTCCCGCGGGATTGGGACTTACGCGGGTGAAACCGCGGGGCGCAGCTAGTATTAAAATAAAGTAGTAGTTTACTCTGTGTTTATTAATAAGAAGGATCGTGTATAATACATAGTCTATTTATACTTAATAGGTTCCTTAGAATTCTTGTCTGTTCTGTAAGCATACAATAGATGTCAGTCATTGTTTATAATATTTATTAATAATATTTCATGCACAGATTTAGTTCCATTGTTGCTTAATTACATGTATAGGAAATGAATAGAATAAAATTTTGACTATTACTATTTTGACTATTTTTATTATAGCACTTCTACATTTTTTAAAGAAAAATGAATTCCTCACCTACCTTTTCGCCTCAAGCCGACGAATGCTCTAACCGTTTAAGCTACTGAGGATTCAAATCCCGTGGCGAAATTTGTGGCGTAAATAATAATAATATAATAACTATGATCACTTCTACGAATGTCGTGTTAAGTTCAAGTCTTCTTTCGCCGAAATCGCCATATCCGCCTCTTTGATCCATTTGCCCCTACTCTAATAAGAGGGAAATTTAAATTTTGTAACAGTAAGGTAAAAATCTATAAGTAAGATAATTATCCTTTTTAATTTTTTTCTCCAAACAATTGCTAATGAAGCCGTTCTTACAACCCACTCTGGTTTAGAATTCTCTTCCTGTAGATAGCAGGAGAACTCTAGCTAATTTTTCGGCAACATATTAAAGCGTCACACTTCCAAGATTCACTGCAATTAGGTTGTATTTAAATCTGTAAGGAATATTAACCTATTTGAAGATAGGTAGATCTAAGATGCAATTTTTAGTGTGTTATCTCGTTTAATGTTGTTTCTATACCATCAAGTTGCCTGACACATCTTCACACAAAGTCTCTTGTGTCATGATATCGAGCGTTATGATTCTTGCAGATCTGTCTAGCTTTGCCGCTAAAAACACTAGTTTCGGAGACACCACTCTTGAAATCTCGAACGATTTGATATCCTATTAATGTTATAAATGCGAAAGTTTGTATGTATGGATGTATGGATGTATGGATGTTTGTACTCTTTCACGCAAAAACTACAAAGCCGATTACGATGAAATTTGGTATGTAGGTAGCTGAAGACCCAGAATAACATATAGGCTACTTTTTATCCCGGAGTTCCCGCGGGATTGGGACTCACGCGGGTGAAACCGCGGGGCGCAGCTAGTGGGAAATATTTCCAAGAAAGAATGGGATTGAAAGAAAGTGTTGGTGTTAAACTGGGAAAGGGCATGCTCCGCTGGTTCGGTCATGTGGAAGGAATGACAGATGAAAGATTGACAGAGCAGATATACAATGCGAATGTTGATGGATGTAGGTACCCCAGAAGACAAAGGCTGACATTCCATGATCAGATCATTCGGATATTATCCGAGGGTGGTGTCAAGAGACTCCGAAACCGGCATGTTTGTATGAATAGGGTAATGAATGTGAAGGAAGCTAGAGAGGTTTGTCAGATTGATGAGGTTTGGCACTCGAAACTCTCTGCCACCCGCGTAAGGGACTTGGCGTGAAGATATGAATGTATGTATGTTTAAAAAAAGTTATTATTATGTAAACCTACATTGAAATGATTCAAATTTAACGAATCAAGAATGTGTCAAGTTTAAACTACACGAGATAAGACCTATGTTTTTCATACGCATTCCAGCCACACCTCGCGTTCCTGTCACAGCGACAGTCATGGCGGGCGTGACCGACCAAAGCGCTATTACTTACTCAAAATTACATTTTAGAGAAAAATATTCCATAACACCCCGACATAAGGTTAGGTTTTAGACGCATTTAATGCCCAAGTTAAATCGCCAAGTGCTCTGTTCCAGACAAAGTTATTTTGCAATATGATTATGCATTATAAAGCTCTTGTTATTTGTGATCTCTATATATTTGTATTTTGCTGAAGATAAATAATTCATAATTGGCTAAACAAAATACATACAAGCAATAATACATGTAAATCGAATATTATAACCTCTTTTTTTAAATCGGTTAAAATGTTTTACAGGTACGGCGCTGGAGGGTTTGGGATCAGAAAGTTAGTAAAGAAGAGAATGAGGAGCCCAAGTTCCACTCAAATGGGAAGAAGCAAGTACAGTTCCTCGAAGGTCAAGATGGAGAGCCCTGGGTATGTGTCAGGCTTACGTTATCTCGGTGTTAAAAGCGAAATAAACCAATGAAATTCCTAACTACTTGATAGTAGGGTTGCCAACTCTCGAAAGAACTAACCCGGGAGGATTTTATTGTATGGGGATATTTATGAAGTGAAAACTTCTTTAGCGGCGTTGCGCACTTTTTTGGAGTGGGTAAAAACTTCTAAACTCGCGTCAGGATACGTGACCTGATCGAAAATTCGTAAGACGGCGCAGGGCACTTGCGCGAATGTTCGTGTTGTCATGTTTGTGTACGATAGCGCAATAAATGAATATTGTATTCTACCACATAATGATAGTATGTACCTACTTTCATACTGATAATTAAAACAAAAACGTGCAAAATATCCCTACTCATTCCAAAATATGAAAAATGCACAACAGTAATAATATTCAAGTTTTTTCTTCTGCCGGCACTCCCGGAGTGCAACCCGTCTTTTTTTTGTATTTGTTGTTATAGCGGCAACGGATATAAATATTTTGTGAAAAATTCAGCTTTCTAGCTACCACCGTTTATGACAGATAGACTGACAGCGGAGGCTTAGTAATTAGGGTTCCGTTTTTACGCTTGGGATACCTACGAAACCCTAAATGATGTGGTTGGATAAATTTAACTATCGGTGCTCACCATGTGCCCAAACTTCAGAAACTGACAGCGGAACGACGTTTTACGAAATAGCGCTTTAGTTCCATTTTTGACCACTAAACGGATAAGTTGGTGGCACTATAAATTGGATAATTTATTGAATCTAAATATACAAAGAGGAAAATATGACTGACCCATTTATTAACGCAGAACTGAAACCTCAAAACGGATTTAGCTATATATATTTCGATGTACTTACAAATAATAAATAAAATAATGATGTGGGCGTTCCCTAAGAAATAATTCCTTGAAATTCCTAATTTTAAAGATAAACTCTGGGATAAGGGATTAATGGTCCGGTGTTACTGTGACGGTGGCCGGGGTTCATAAGGCCTTGGATTCGATTTCCAAATTGCGAAACAAATATGTGTTTTTTTAATTGTTTATTGAAAACAACGGGATTAGCTATCCTGTTTGCTAAAGGTTATACTTCCTATGACAGTTTTCGGCTAGTGTGTGACGTTGTTGTACCTCCGACTACCTCTTTCGGGATACAGGCTTGAAGATACTTTTTGTTTTTAAATTAAGGAATGAAATCGTTTCAACCATCAAGTTAAGATTTCCAAATTGTGTGTCTAAGTCAAATTAACTTTAGATACAATATAAAATTGTAAGACCTGGATCAGTAAAATCGCGAAAGCAAAAAGATAAAAATGTACAGCAAATTTTACTTACCTACATTGATTTCAGGTATGGGTTATGGGCGAGCATCCTGATGATCTGTCCATAGAGAGTATCTTGGCTGAGGAGGCGAAGCAGCGGGCCCTAGCCCAAGCGAGGGAGGAAGCTCACCAGCTGCGCAAGTCCGTGGAGAAAGAACTCACACATCTAATCGATTATCAGCCCATAGATAGCTTGGAACAGGTGAGTTTTTTAAATATAGTCTTACTAACGGTAAAAGTGGACGAGCAGATGAATTTACTGACTGCCACATTGCATTTACTCAACAGGAGAGTCCTAGATTATGGCCTAAAGGGGAAGGGGCCATTTGATACGGAGATTGAGAAAAATATTAATTGTAGGTAAAGTCGAGAACTCCTCGACTTTTTGACTTGCCTTTTATTTCCAGCTTAAATATCCACTAGCAAAGTAGTAGGTACTAGTAAACCAAGGTACCTCCAAAAATAATCGATCAAACAAGTCAAGTCAAAGAAGTGGGACTGTTTGATTTATATTTGGCATATTTTGTAGAATCTCTAGAGAATGTCCCCCTTGGCGATCTCATCAAACACGGGATGTTAAGTCTAAGAAATTTTACGGCTACGTCATCCTCCAAACGTTATCAGAATAACGAAATCCATGACCTTATGACGGCAGAAAAAGAAAACCAAACCCTGTGATTCTTTTTGCCATCACCATTTTATTATCACCGCCTGCTCAACCAAAACAACTAAGTCATTCCATTATAAGCCCTAACCGTACGCCACGCACACACGGGTGAGAGATTATAGTCTGGCGAAGTTGTAAAAGCCTCGCGGTTAGCAACATATTAGCCATTTCAAAAAAAAAACAGGAAACGGGTAAACACACGACAGGTGAAGTACACATAATATGACGATACTTCGTTTAACCTTGTTCTCATAACACATCGTGAAAACTTCCTGCATTCCCGCAATGTTTTTGCGTTGCGTCAACGCATCGTAGTCTCAAGCTGCGTCGGCCGTCAGTCTATCTACCTTCCATAACCGGCAATTGGAAATAAAGCATCCGTGGGTTAATGCGCGCTACAGTTTTTTTTAAGTTTAGTTTTAGTGAAGATGTCTTTGCTCCGAAATCAGATTTGATTAGGGCTTATTATTTTAAACTAGGCTTAGGATATTGTATCTCTCAAATATGTAGGCGAGGTTTTATTCAAAGTTGGGTAAAAGGAAAAAGTTTATAAAATTGCACATTTTAATACTTTGAATGCGCAGGTTCTAAAAATGTGCAATGATTTGATTTTTATCCCTTTTATACACCGACACACCGACAGAGATCAGAGAAAACCTCATGGATATTTAAATTTTATTTTGTTATTAATTAATCTTGAAAACGAAATCGCACAGTACCATGCAGTTAAGCTGTTTTACACAATGATAATAATTATATGATCAACTAGTTTTGTTTGTGTGTTCTAACAAAATATCGTATAAAATAATATATGTAGCAGATTTACCAGACCGTTTTAGTTACAATATCAAACAGACAAACATACTGTGGAAATAATTTAAAATATTGATTCTTAGAAGCGTACTAGAATGCTAACATTTTTCTAAAATTGTCCACAATTTACACACAGCTATTTCGAATTTATGTGACGTGTAGATTGAATTAAAAAGTACCTTGTTAACAAACATGGTAGTGGAATTTTTCCCGTTTGTTTCTATTTAATTAAGGCAGGATCTTGAATTACTATAAAAGTATAAAGGAAACGTAATTCCTGTCTAGATGTTTCTTTAATTATAGTTAAGTATTTGTCCAACAATAATTAATTAAAGCCGTGTTAGCATTTACTATATGTAGGTACTTATATTTTTTTCCAGTCTTGCAATCCCTGCAACTATTATAAATGGAAAAGTGTGTTTTCATGTATATTCCGTTGTCACACAAACAACGCATTATTTTTATGAATGTTGTCATAAAAATAAATTAGATCTTGAAGAACATCGACAACTTTTTATTTCGACTAGTGGTCGCCCATTGGTCGAAATTAGACCATAATAAATTTTAATATCATATTGATAAGAACGCCATTTTCATTTCTCAAGACCAGCTACTTTGTTTCCAAAACTGTATGGTGCGCCATCTGTGATCTTTTATCGTTATCATCAATATATTTGTTTGTGTGTGTCAAATGCATGGTAGTACGTGTAATGTTTTATTTTTTGAGTTAATGAACTTTTTAAATATTATCATTAAAAATATTAGCGTTTGGCAGAAGCCAACACTTCTTACACATAAACTATAAGTGTGCCAAGTTTCATACTCCTCCGTCGGCGCAATTTTCGTAAAAAGGGGTCCAAATTTTTTACTTCACGTATATTTAGATAAGAGCCAATGAGGAAGCTAAGTAACTATGCGAGCAAAAATTTATTCAAAATATGAGACAAAATTTAGCCAACATTTTCACTTTATTAATTTTATGAACTTTACTTACTTGTAGCCTTTTTTTTCAGAAATTTGATCTATCACCAAAGGACGTGGAGTCGTTAGATGATGCGTTGGATCTCTACTGCTCTGTGGACGATCTCCGGCAGAGGATCGAGGAGATGGAGCCCGAAGTCAAAGACACCAACAACGACTACGACAAAAGTTATTGCGACGAACCTATGAACTTGGAGCTCAAAAAGAATTCACTGCATTTTAATTTTATTGAAGGAAAAAAAGATGTCATACAGGTATAAAACAACAGCGCAGTTAAAGTTATAGTTAGTTATAAGATTTCGCGACTATAAAAACTTTGTTACATGTTAGACGATAGCTTACAAGCAAGCTATTATCTTAGTTATAACAGAAAATCGAAGCCTAGACACCATAGATGTTAATTGTGCGCCGCTATATTATGGCTGCGATTTCTGACCCAAGTCTACCGGCTACCTTGCAGTCCACCAAATACCTAGCTTGAAAATGGCAAGCACTGATACTATGGCGGCAGGAATACATACGTAAATCGGTGGTATCAATCCGGGTAAGCTGTAGCACTTTTTAATATTTATTTGATTATTAAATAGTTTATTAACAAAACATTTCACTCAATTATAATTACACGAATCCATTTTTTAATATCTGTCAAAATTTAAAACAGCCGACGAAATCTAAAAATGCTCGTTAATAATTTAAAACATATTTTAAGATACTCAACCAAGACATTTAGACTACACCCATTGATTTTTGTAATTAATGTGATTTTATGACATTTAATTTAAAACCCTATTCTCCATTTGCATGAGATGCTTCATTTTTAACCAATTCCAAAAAGGAGGAGGTTATGACTTTCACCATGTTTTTTTGCATCTTTATTACGCTTAAATTGTACCGTAATATAATTTAAGTATTTTTGTAAATATGTATGACGGTTTCGAGCGTTCTTTTACTACAAGCTAGCTTAGTTCCTATAATCAACTTAAGTCGATATTTCTCACTTTAAAAATTTGGTGGACTTCCTCTGTTTTGAAACCTATTAGAATTTAATGAATTAATTATGACACTTACTAGGAATATAATAAAATTTACTTGACTCTACTCAAGAGCAGTCTAGCAGATAATGAAAGATGTTATATAACATAATAAGTCTGGTGTAGGATGGTTGTGGAGGAGGCGGCGTCAGTCTACGTGTAGCGGCGTGGGAGAGGCGCGTCGCTGCCGTGCGTGCCGGCGACATCCTGCGGGGGCTGCGCGCTAGACGCGCGAGGACACTGCGGGACGCTCAGCTGCAGGCGCGACGAGATGATGAGGCCTGGAGGGATCAAGGTACTTTGACTTTTTTACAATTAATCAGTTTTACTTGTAGCGATAAAAATCAAAACGGAATTTCGAACGCAGCAAATCTACAGAAAGCTATGGACCTAACACATACAAATAATAATTTAGTATTATCAAAGTGAAGTTGATATTATCAAAGTTTTCTTTTGACTTTTCGGAATGAAGTTTCGAAAAGGGAATCAGGAAATTTAGGCCAGCGTGGAAACGTGGTTATGAAAGTTACATTAATTACATTCTTGTAGCGGTCGAGACTTACTGGAGGATACGGACGAGAGGCGTGCAGATATTGAAATGAAGTTCTGCGATTTGGAAATTGAAGCCTGATTGCTGGCATGTAGCTTTGACGTCGAAGCATTTAAAATATGTGTAACAACTTTGCTAGTCGTTCATCTTTGTCACACATTATGTTGCTGTGCGAACTATCTAACTGTATGTGCAATACAATGTGAAAGTGTGTTGATGTAAAGCAATATTATATTTAAGGTTCACTAAAATTTGGACTTACTTCGGAGATTGAATTATTTTGAAATACTTTTCGAGACTTCTGGCATTTCATGTTTTTTTGTGTTTGTGCTATGGTATTAATTCACTTATTACCTTAACATAATCTGGTATATTTTTTTTTCATTACAGAGCGTAAAGCAAAAGAAGCGGAAGCAGCGATGAGGCAAATAGCTCGTGCAGCCCGGGAAGCGCACCGGCGGAGTGTCGACATTACCACCCCATATCGCACACCAAGTAAGTTATATTTATCCCCGTCAAACATCTTTAAGAAACCATGTAGTTGTATAATGTACTTAGATATGATGTGAAAGTCAAACTTTGAAGAAATACTACTGGGATCTCCAATCTATCGATACTTATGTTTCCGAGATTTAACATGTTTCTTATTTGTAAGCTACGTTTTCGCCGACAAAAATAGTTTTATTTTTCTTTGTGAATGGATAAGCTTACAACGATGTTTGGATGTGTGTGTAATATGTATTACACAATCATGGTATAAATAAAACGCTGTTACTCTACAATAAAATTATTTATTTCAGGTGACAAACCTCTTAACAAAGAGGCAGTGTTGGAATGGTTTAGGAACCAGGAACAAAAGCGTGGTGTTGGCCTCGACGAGAATAACAAACCAGTTGATTGGTTTCATGGTAAGTTTCAAACAGAGCTGCTGACCTTTGAACTGAAATAGACGGTTGTTGGTAACTTCATGCCAATTTATATTTTTTGTCGAATACACAACCTTTTCAGAACTGGTTCGGATTTAGTAGAACACTGAACGGGAAAATAATTATCGCTCACTTGAGACATTTTCCTTCATGATCATCTCATTTACAAAGCGTGAACGCATGGACTGCACAAGTTCCATCAGTTTGATCAGTTTAAAAACTAGTTGAAAGGATGATGCTAAAAGAGGATATACGGATCAAGAGTTTTCGCTCTGCGACATCATAGAGGAGCACCTCGCTTCGGGCTGGTTTATTGTGGATCTCGAAAAAGCAAGTTATAGAGTTGTACGTAAGGAGATTTGGCACATATTACCAGGAGGTCCTGCTGCATACTGTGCAGTCTGTGTATTTTATATATTAAAGCGTATGTGCGGTTGGACGGCGACGCGACATAATATCGCCTTAGTTTTATGTTATGCCATGTATCGTTAAGCTTAGCCTAAACCAGCCTAAACTGCGACGTCTATTTTATTTTACTAGCAACATTTTATTAATTTCATTGTTACTTGTTACGTCAGTCTCATTTTAATATGCGAAAAGGTCGTATTTTTGCAATACGTGTTTTTAAGGTGCTATGGTAAAGCCCCAACTCAAAGTTGTAATAGTAATGGAACACGACGATCAAAGTCGACATAGGTATATGCTAAGTAACCACCTGGAAAGTACCTAGTTACCGTTACCCATGAACATCTACAGTGACATGCAGTAGCTGTAGCATTCACTATAATTATTGCTATCGTATATTCTGGTTTTCCTTAGACTAGATCCACACAGCCACAGATTCTGCTTTCCTACTCTTCCTTCCACACTTCGCTCGATCTTTGACATCTCTAATAGTGAATCCGTTTGCACATATTACTTCTTGTTTGACAACATCTAGTTAGCGTTTCTTGGATCACCCTCATAGATCGAATGGTTATTTGAATAAGCCTCACCGTGGATCTCACAAAAGAAAATCCTTTAATGATGATGACGGTGATGACTATGGATTTAATGCATATCTGTTGTCCAGGATTAATAAGTCGTGCAGAGGCGGAGGAGATACTGAGTAAGCAGACGGAGGGCAGCTTCCTGGTGCGACTGTCGGAGCGCGTGTGGGGGTACGCGCTGTCGCTGCGGGGTGCGGCGCGCTGCAAGCACTTCCTGGTGGACGCCGCCGCCGGGTACCGCCTGCTCGGCGCCGCCCAGCAGCCGCACGCCAGCCTCGGTCAGTGCTCCCGCCTGCTGACACACTAACGACAGACCCATCTCCTAACACACGTACACTTCAGTCTGTAGGCTACAAACCAATTCGTCTTCCACTTACGGACTTGTACTGTCAAAAGTAAACATGAGAAGTTATGTATGTACTTAGAACTGACAGTGCACACACTGTAATACACAACAAAGTTTTCATTAATTTGAAAATTCTCAATTCGACTGCGTGTTTTTTTTGTACGTTTGTTACGCGATTACTTGGCCAATCGCCACCCAGTTCTAATGATTCTTATTTAGAAAGATAAGTAATAATTAATTAGAGATGACCCCATACTAATTTGATCGTGATCCGACAACTGGTTTTTGAGTTAAACTTAATAGAGTATTATACATATAACTCAGAAACCATTAGTATGTTGATAACCTTTAAGTGAGACCACTTTGGAATCGTTAGCTGTCTTTTGAACTTATCTTCTATCTTATCAAATAGGGATGTGATACCTTATGAAATAGTTGCAGTAGGTTTTTGCAGTTTTACTCCGCTTAATTATTTACATAATTAATGGGGAAGCCACTTACCAGGCCTCCTAACGGTAAGCTGAACATGCCTATGGATATCTGTAACAGATTCGGAGCTATATATGAATTACCGGCTCTCAAAAAAGATATTAATGCCGGCTCCTCTTGAAGGTAGTAAGCTCCACAGTTCACCAAAAAATTACGAAATTACTTTCAACTTAACCTGAACGCAGTATTGCCGAGCACAGGCGCTATATGACAGATCGAACTCACATAGATGGACCGATAAACTGTTTAAAAACTGTCTGTTTGTCTACTCTATATGATTTATATTTCAATAACTTGTCATGAGACTAAAAAGCTATTGAAATTTATGTACACGTTTCGACTAACTCGATTTTGTTTATTTACAGCTGATCTGATCAATTACCATCGAAAAGTTCCAATAACAGAAAACGGTGGCGAGCTTTTAATCACACCGTGTCCTCCCGAACAGTCTCCTGTTATGTAAACGCCATTATATAGTTAACTGTAACGAACTATTCGACAAGAGTCGGGACCAAGTTTTATTAAGAGTTGCAATTCGGCCACAGCGATGCAAAAGTGGTAGCGATTGTGGGAGCGGAGAACTACCGCTATACTAACCTTTTCAATAAATCTATTAAGATTATTGGAATATACTCGTAGTCAAGAATTAATTTGTTTGTCATATTCGATATGAATCTGCAACCTTTACATGTACATGCATAGTGTAAGCTATAAATGTGTTGAAATTATTTGTTTACATTATTGAGTTGCAATCTATAGTAATGTGTCTATCCTATTATTTAAGCTCCATTTTCTTCAGTAGTTAATATCGTTGTTACTCACCCCACAGCCCCTATTTTCATCGATATGGCAGAAAATGCGACATTTAAAGTCAAACTTATGTTTAAGTTCTCATAATTTAGTATAATTTGACTATGCAACCCATTTTGGTTTAAGTTTTAGCGTACCACATGTATATTTTGTTTTGCAAATTACTGACATCTCTAAAATCGTGCTTGTTTGTCCCGAATCAGCCATCACCTATCCGCTAATGAATCCACTGGTAGATGAATTTTGTGTCTTTTTAAGAAAGATTAAATGTCTTAAAGTTCTTAATGCAAGTTAGTCTTTTAAATTAAAAGATGAGATAAATATTTTTTTCTTAATACTATTGGAGGAATTAGAAATCTTGAATTGATTCTCTTCTTTTTTTGCAAATTAAAATAGAACTCATCTATTTGCGGGTTCGATAAGTGGTGGTGACTCTTTTAAGATTTCCTCAATGAATGTAAAAAAGGTGCTATATGTAAATAATAAATACTAGCCCAAAATACAGACTTTTTGAATTTATTTCTGTTATATATTTTTTCTGTTTATCTTTGACAGTTTGCATTTAGATTGTTTTCTATAAGACAGAAGTTTAGTTATCTAATGTAATGATCTTGATCATATAATTAAGTATTTGCTTTATGTTGATAACCACGCGCTCGCCATACACACGATAAACTTTCATGTTTGAAGCTGGCTTTCACAGCTGTACATGTATTGTTAATATTGCTTTGCGATTTCCTGATGCTTATCATTTTATGCTAGTTAAAAGACAACGTAATGTACATTACAAATATTTATGTTGTTCTACATAACTAACATAAAAAAAGATTAAGTAAACTCACGGCGCAATATTGTGAATAAAAGCTTACAACTTAAGCTTCGTATTCTTCCATTTGCTATGAACTTTTGAAACAATTTAGTATAAGTAATAAGACTACATATAGAGTTTCAATAATTTAGCGCCTACATATTTATAAACACATATTATTTATATAATGTACTCAAAGGTAAAATTATCAAACGATCTCGATATTTTGGAAAAAAATATTTCTTAGGGCTCAAAAGTATTTTGGTGCATTTTTAGCAATTAGAACAACAGTGTTATGAGATTATTGTGATAATCAATATTTGATGAGCTATGCTTCAGTATTACATATCCCAAATCTACTTTAAAAGCCAAAGTCCATTTTGTTAAATGATTGAGGGATATTAATTATGATTAGATTTATGTTATGCCATGTATATGTTACAATCTATTATAAGATTTTCTTGTACACTGCTAAATAGTCATATACTGCCAACTAGAATAAATATTATATTTCACAAATACTGTGGTTTCATTTATCGCATCATTCAGAACTTTTGCGCCTACTTCTGAACATACATAGAGCTTTGATGAATGGTGATAGTCAAGATGGAGGGATCCAGTATTAGATTTTACATTATAAAATCGACCTAAATTCTACTATTTTTTGCTGTTGTCAAAACGAACTTTACGATTGAGCTCCAGAGAGTTAAGTTACTGTATATAAAGAAAGGCAGCTAGTAAGAGACGACGAAAAGATAGAAGAGTTATTACCAACAAGATCACCGTTGAAAACACTTCACAGTTCATATCTTCTACTATCGATTAGCTGCGGTTTCACCCTAAAAACTGTCATTTAGCTATACTGTACCCGGATTGTGGGTTACAAAGCGGCGCACGTCGTTCTCCGAATTCTATCGTTGGTCGAGTGACTAGAGTAAATGTCTTACCACACCGATCAACCGCAAGGCTCGGGTTCGATTCCAGACATTCGGGAGCAGACATTTGTTTGATGAACATTTTGATGCCTGCATTTCCGGGTCTGGGTGTTTATTAAATTTATTCTGGTCTCTATTTAAGTATTTCTATGTATTGTAATCGAACACCCATAACACAAGCATTAAATTTGCTTACTTGGTGGTTAAATTTAATTTGTGTAACTTGTCTAGGGATATTTATTTTATATAGGTATATATTTACTTAACATAGGTACATATGAACTTTCGCAATTCTAATCAAGTATATTTTGATTCATATAAACAGTAGGAATAAATTACTGTCTCAATAATATTCATCTGTAGGTACTTCTTTAATTCTCGTTAAATTTTTCCAGGAGCACCGTATCAGAATGGTTCCTCCATTTTGAAGTATAGACTGAGGATTCATTTTTTTTATTGGCAAATAATGTCAAATTTTTAATTGGAAATGCAAGTGATGAGGCAGCAGAAAGTTTTCGTTTATCAAACAAATTTGTATAAATTCAACTTTTAATGTACAAAAATCAATTACAATGCTATCATTAGTAACTTCATAATTGTCAAAACACTTTAATATTTGTTCTTTGGTTTGACACAAAGTACGTGTCGTGGATAAATCTTAAAATTTATCATTTCAGATAATGTTCACTCATTTCGTAATTTTCGCTAATAGTAACGAACTCTTCTCTAGCAAATTGAAGATGTCGTCTAAACTATTTGAAGACTACAAACCGTAACTAAATCGTAAAACATTTAGATAACTTTATAAATATTGAACAAAATGATATAACATATAGATTCCAGTACCAATATCATATTGTGACATGACACATTGTAATCATGATGAAGTTCACAATATTTTATGTTATTAAAGCAAATGTTTCATGACAATTGGTGTTATTTAAGCCATTTTTTGCACAAAATTATTAAATAACAGAAATAATGTTAATTTTTAAATCATACTCGCTTTTAAATAAATCGCTAATCAGTCGACACATTGGTCGTTTAAATTTACGTTAATGACAAAACATAAGGTTATGCTTTTGCTAAAACACCATAATTTTATAAAATAATGAACACACACGAAATGATTAATTTTATGATTTAACCACGTCATTTGCACAATAAATATCACTGTTAAATGCTCATCAGCGTTCAGTATTTGTTTTGACGCCACAAGCCACGCCCGATCAGTCACATGTACGGAAGGTTTGTAGGCGTCTTGGCACTAGAGCTTAAATCCGTCATGTTGCGCTGCCAAAAATAAAAAAATATAGGTAAGTATTTGGGAAAAATGCACGCACAACATTCAGTGATTGTTTAACCTTCTCGTCGGCCAAGGGCCTATGCATGTAAATTCATTTTAATTCACGAAGGGGCTGCCATTTATGTGATGAACATAAGATATATAGATTTGGCTTAGGGTGTAAATCAAAGTATATTGGTATCTTATGTAAGTATTTAAATTAAATATTACTAGATGATTAATATCGTTACCTATACATGTAGGTAAAATACATATTTCGTGTTTGATCAATTTGTGATATTTGTTAAGAGATATTTCAAATCAGATGCTCCCGTGGCTTCATTTGCATACCTATATATAAATATAATACCATATTCAGCGGGAAGTAGTAAAAATATCAGGATAAAAAGTAGCCTATGTCACTTTCTAGCTCCCTATCTAATCTAAAAAAATAGATTCAAACTTAGTAACTCATATCAGCTGGTTTAGATAGAATTATTTTGGCCGTGTCTTAGTGTCAGAGCATTTTACTAAACACTTTTTACTCAATTCTTCATCACCTTTTTCTTTCACTGTTTTGATACTTTTTAAATAAAATTTTAACTGTCACGTATTAAACATAGTTGACTTTTTTAGTTGATTGATTTGAAAACTTAATGAATTGACATAATATGTAAAATGCATACATTATAATCCCACGAGTCGGAAATTTTCGTAGATAGAGCTTGAGGTTTCTTTGCCTTTTTCAATGGACTGTTGCTTGCTGTAATAAAAAAGTGCTTTAATAGTAACTGTGTACCTACAAGCAGGAATCGAAACATGTAAATTTATTTTAGCGCCATAAATGTGATGTGCTTGTACGGTAGCGCTGTTAGTCTTATAGTATTTAAATAATAAAATAGATGCTAACTGGTAAAGTAGTAGTAACTAATAGATGCGGTTTCAAATCCTATTCGCCAGAAAGTGTATATCACCGTTTCTTTACTCGGCTATAATAGGAAACAATGACATCTTACAATAGATATGTAGAATAAAATTAATAAACGAAGCAACTTCAAGTCTGTGGACAATATACCTAAACAACTGCTTTATTTAATACTCTATATTATTTTGTTTCACGAAGATATCTGAGATAGTTGTTACCATATCTAAAATAACCAAATAAACTGATGCAAATAATAAATATAATTTTCTCTTTATTAAATTTGTTTAAAACCTTTAATGTGTAATTTAGGTTGACTTGTTAAATCCTGTGTATTTATTGGTGAATTACGTTTTATAAAAAATATTCTCTAAAAATTAAATAGATACTAAATATTTACTTGAACTTCATATTTTAAATTATTATTATTAATACAAAAATTAAATTAGGAGCACACAAAACTCAGGGCCAGGAACATTGTTAATTTGATATATGAAGCAAAAAACTTTACTCGAATATTTCGCCAATAAATTAATTTCACTTTATTTAACATTTAAATTAAAACCGTTAGGTACAGCACCTTTAATTATTACATTATCTATAGTTTACTGATAACATCCTTAAAATTATTTTCTTTTTACTGCACAATTTTTTAATGCATGTAAAATTTGAACATAAAACGATAATTTTTAATATTTAATTAAAAATTGTCGTTTTATATATAATTTTTAATATATTACAAAATAATTTTACCTCCAGGCACGTACGGCAGCGAAAAGTCCAGAGAATTTTTCTTTGGGTTCTTTTTGGCTAGTGTTCTGCCTCGCAGCAATTCTTCATCCATTACCAATTTGTTGTTCACTCTACAAATCGCACACAATTTTAACATGAGAAATTGTGCCTGTTTGAACCGTTTTCATACATAAATGACAAACAATGTTTTCAGTATGGGATCATCCTTTCAAATCATCATTCCAAAAGAGAAGGGGTATCGGTAATTAGTAGAGGGGCTATTGGTAATTCATTGCTTTTTTAATTATGCAAGAAACAAAATAAATTTGTCAAAAAACAAAAGCAAATATTGTTTTCTACTTAATATGACCAAATTGTGCATGACATTAAAAGAAATTTCAAATCTACACTTTCACTGTAACTTTTAAGTAACCAGATTTTCTTTACAAATATTTTTTTTGAGGATGGAGGAGAAGGTTGCGTCAAATCTTACTACGTTTCACTTGATTTTTCACTTGGTTGTTTAGAATGATTAGATTTTACCATATACCGCTTAAAACGTAATATTATTTATTACAAGAAATCTTACTTCTTAATATAAGGCGTACGAGGGTAAGTATTAACAGGTACAGAAAAATTAGTAAAGGTGTCTTCAAGTGCACGAGCCAATGTACGCGGCAAAGATGGCCGCTCTGACAACGATGTATCTGTTCCCGCAGCTGCTGGGCCCGCAGCTGCTGGGCTCGCGTCTGCTTCCGCTGCCGTTCCACATGGAACCATGCCCTGCTTATTTATTACATTATATTAAATGCCTGTAATTAGTAATTATATTTAAACATTACGTTTAGGTAATAAATGATTGCTTTGTGTGTACCCATTTAGTGTCTATAAATATGCTTATTAAAAATGTAAATCTCGATATGCACGAGTACTTTCAGGGGTAAGCCAAAAAAAAAATGCAATGCCAGGACCATGAGTAGTCACGATTCCACGTAGCGGTGTAAGGACTCCATCACTGACAGTGAGAAACCTTGTTAAATGGATCACTTGACTATTTCACTCGCATAGTCTGTCTGTGATTGGGTGATGGAATCTTGCAATGCTTATGTGGAATGCAATGCATCTTTTCCTGCTGCTGCAATGTATTAATAAGTTATTAAATTAATCAGAGTTTCAGATATCGTGAAATTTCTCATGACGCATCGTAATACAAAGTCGTAATACATTACCATTTCTGAAACAGGTGCAGGACTGTATGATGTAATTTTTTTCTCCACAGATTCCACAAGCGTTTCAGCATCTGAAATTGCCAAACGATAAACATTGAAATCAGTACAGTAGATAGTATTCTATTGCAATAGAAAGAAAGAAAGAAAAATATTTATTTGCGGAATATGAGTGTTACAAAGATGTTATAAAATTATTTAAGCGTTTCAACATATTCTACCAACTTGTGGTGTGCAAATATTTAATAGGTTTTAATCAAATTACTAATTTTAATTATTTAATTACAATCTACAACACACTGTATTTTGTATTTATTATAAGATTATTTATTAATACAACAATTTTTCGAATGTAAATTAATTTATCCCTGTCTACCGTAAACTACCACCGTTTCCGAACCTAGCTAGACAGGAGAAGAAACGGCGAAACAAACTCCTGCGTACCCGACATTCTGCAATTATTAATCATATTAGAAATACTAAATTATTTATTCTTATCTGCAAGAAAATCTTTGACACTGTAATAATTTTTCTCTAAAAGTAAGTTGAATACCTTTTTTCGAAATCTGCTTAATGGAAGTGATTTAAGATTATCAGGAATTTTGTTGTATATACGAATTGACATGCAATACACATTGATTTTTTATGATGGATAAATGTTGTCGAATTCCTCGATGTTTAGCAAATACGCCAAATGATTTCATGGCATTGGAAGGCAAACAAGCACACGGATTTCCTGATCGTAGGAAAAACACATAAATATATTTATGGCCAGTTTCTGAAACGCTAATTAATCTTAATATACTATTTAGTTCTTCATATGGGGATGTTGAACATGATTTCAGCTTCTAAACCGCACTCGTGTAAAACAGCTGTTAAGAAGAGCTAAATCGTAGTTTAAAATTGATTGACGGTCCGGAAACTAGCTATACAGCTTTAAAAAATTATAAATTCTTAAATGTGATAAAATGGCATTATTTACAATTCATTAATTTGAGTCATATTTTTTTTTAAGTTAAAATCTATTAATACATACTAGTGGTCGCCCATTGGTCGAGATTCGACCATAATAAATTTAAATATCTTGTTGGTAATAACGCCATCTTTATTTTTCACGACCATCTACTTTGTTTCCAAACTATATGGTGCGCCATCTGCGATCTTTTATCGTTATCATCAATATATTTGTTTGTGTGTGTCAAATGCATGGTAGTGTGGGTAATGTTTTATTTATTGATTTATTGGACTTTATAATAAGCAGTATTATTGAAAAATATTAGCGTTCTGCACCTCTCCTAGACATAAACTATAAGTGAGCCAAATTGAAAGCTCGTTCGTCAGCGCAATTTTTGTAAAAAGATAGATTCTCCTTTTAAATTAAGAAAATCGGATTTTTCCAATTTTCTAATAAAAAAAAATGTTGGTCGGGATTGGAAATGGGCCCGGCTGGCGATAGGTCTCTTTGGTCTAGCGAATCAGTTATTGGACTTGACTGCATGAGGTCCCGGGTTCGAATCCCGGGTCGGGCAACATAAAGAAAATTCGGTTTTTCCGATTTTCTTAATAAAAAAATGTTTCTCGGGATTGGATATGAGCCCGGTTGGCGATAGGCTTGCCACCTATCACATTATGGGACTTAGTATCTTCGGCTAGTCGTGGGTGCCCTGGTTGTGCCTCTGCCTACCCTTTCGGGGATATGGGCGTGAAGATACTTTCTCCTTTTATAAACTTAAGTTTTGAAGGTAGGTTAGGTCTTCCGGTTATGTAAAAAAATAAGAATATACATACTGGGCGTATATTTGTAGTCTATCAGCGACTCGCCGGTGACGCTGCTTGCATGAGATCTGCTTTGGTCCTGATCAAATACAAACAAACACACAATACTATAAAAAACAAATACACAATGAGCCAAGATAATTGTTACATACATATATTTGGCGTTTTAATGGATTTCATGGAAATGAACAGAGGCTATTGATCCCGAAACCTCAAGACATTACCGGGGAAATGCCTAATAACTTTGATTGAGAAAAAGAACTTTAAGAAGCCACCGGAAGAAACCGCTAATACTCTATAAGTTGTTACTGTTTACACAACTTCTTGGCAGTAGGTTAACAGTTTATTTTTTGTTCTGCGGGACTATTCAGTATGTTTTTAGTGATGACCATTTGGTAAAGTGTACATCAAATAGCTCTCAAATGGCGTGTTTTGTATTTGCTATCTCAATTAAGTTTCTGATGGTCCTGTTTGATGTACACTTTACCAAGTGAACATCACCAAAAAGATACAGAATCAGCCCTCTGGTCCGAAGAGCACGGTAGCAACTAGTCGGTACACTACAGTAGGACTGACAGCTGGACCACAGGATATTGAAGCACTTACATTACCTACGGTGTCTTTAGGTCGCAGTTGCCTCCTATTATCAGGAGAGCCATGTGCTCAGCTGCTTAATGCCATAAAAAGGTTTACGCTAATAAGGCATCAGCATCTGGCTCTAATATTTACTGCGACTAGAATAGGTTCAACTTAAAAAATGCATTGTATTTTTACCGAAGATGGTCGATCCTGATGAAATGCGGCCCAGACTTCAAGTTAAACTGTATTCCATTTAAAATTAAATCGAATTGATCTGAACATTTTCTCGTCGTGATTGACCTAGCAGGCCCTAGGTCTGCCTTACAAATAATCTAATATATAACTACCTGTTACAATTAATAAATAACTACCAGGGGATAACCTTTACAAATACCCTTAATGGAGGGTATTTGTAAGGATTATTCCATGCAGTAGTAGACCTGAAAAGTACTACACGCGATGTATAGATTAAGGCCATACATGATAGGATGATGTAGATAGAATTTTAGCAGCTATGGCCATTACTTAAAACTAAATCGACTCACGGATATAATGTTCAAGGTCCATTGCTGTCGGGGTTTGCCCACTACCTTCGCAGCGCTTTGTTGCGGCGGCGACTGAAACATTGGACTTTCCTAAAGTACCTAAACTCCAGTTAAATTAGAGTGTTTTATTTTTTGTAGTTGAAGGCAAGCAAAAGTGACTATAATTTACTTACAAATGGCGAGCCGGGTAACTTGCAATAGTAGAGATATGATAAAAATCGATTTGATAATATTTGACACATAGCAATCAAAGATGTTTCGATTGGTATTAGCTAATTTTTACAGAATAGACCGATAGACACTATATGTGAAGTTCGAAGTTAATATAGTAAATAATGTATAATTGAAATTTAAAATTGAAAAAAAGCTTTTATTACGTAGATCTATACAAAGATTCTTATAACGCGTCTATATAATTCTAAAAACTACCACCGGATCGGAACGCGGCCATTCACTGAGAAGATCCGGCGAAAGAAACTCTTTTTTCTTATAGATCTAATTTACAAAAGTTTATTACATTTACAAATAATTTGCAGAGATTGGTACGAGGAGCAATTAATCCCAAGCATTTCTGTCTTCTAAATAATCTGAAATTTTATAATAACCCTTACCATGCAACTTAATCTTAATACATTTTTTAAATTTATTAAATGATAAGTCTTTAACATGCTCGGCAAGTTTATTGTAAAAACGTATACATTGGCCCATGAAAGAATAGAGACGAGACTTATGCACAACAAGATAGTTTTTACTCCTTGTGTTTACAGCATGTAAGATCACAATTTTTCTTAAACAAATTTATATTTTTATAGACATATATATCAAGTTTTCAAAAATATATTGAGGACTTCTCAATATATTTTTGAAAACTTGATATATTGACCGTTAGAATTTTTATTTCTTTAAACTTTTCCCTGAGGAAAACTCTTGGGCCTAGGTTATATATGTCGGTAGATGCCATGTAGTGGTAGCATTTAGTAGTCTTTGATTTTTACAACTACCTTAAACCTAAATGGTGAGAGTAGGTACCGCACTTATTTTACTTCCCTATATTTATATTTTCAAATTGGTTTCTTACCTCAATATGTTTTCCTAATTTCTTTCTTAGCTCCACGTTAAAATTTTCCGCAAAGCCGTCTGCAATAAAATATCTGAAGACCAAAACGCATTTTTAAGCAAAAGATTAGAGATAAATGAGTCATCATTATAAAAAGAAATTTATCGCCGAACTGTAATAAATAACAAACGTACGAACGACTTGACCGATTTAGCCAATGTTGGTTTTTAGTTATTTGTGAAGACCAGGAAACGAATAAAAGATAATAAAATGTGAAAGCACGCTAGGAAACTAGGAAAAAACAACAATTTGGTATTTTTTCTCATAGAAACTAAAAGGGTGGTCTAGGGGTCCAGGTGTTGGGCTTGACTGCCTGAGGGCAACAAAAAGAAAATTTGGTTTTCCAATTTTCTACAAAAAAATGTTGCCCGGGATCGAATGTGGGCCCGGTTGGCGTTATGCTTGCCACCTATCACATTGTGAGACTTAGTGTTTTCGGCTAGTCGTGGGTGCCCTGGTTGTGCCTCTCGAGGTATGCTTTCACCGTTTTACCGTACTTTTTTTTTTTTTATGACATTGGAAGGCAAACAAGCAGACGGATTTCCTGATGGTAAGAAATTCCCGCCGCCTAGAGACACCAAAGGTGGTAATGGTGCGTTGCCAACCACAAGCCGGGATGTTAGGCCTCGAGCAAAAGTAAGATTACCGGCTACTTTACCCTCCGAACCGGAACACGTCATGACGTTATGGCGGCAGGAATAGGTAAGGCGGTGGTACCAATCCGGGTGAGTCGCTGCGAAACTCTACCACCTAGTCAGATGTCACGGTGTTAGTGACGGCAAGCCTATGCTCGCCTTTTACGAGCTGCCTGGCACAGGAAGGCAGATGGTCTATTCTACAAAGGAGCCCGGACCAACACGGGGTAAAACCTACCCTTATTTACCCGTTACCCGTACCGTTGTACCCTTTTACCGTATCATATTTCTAGTTTTATGATTTATATTAGCTTTATGATGGAATGGTTAGAGAATCTATAGAGAGTTCTATATATAGTTAAAATATTTTAGTACGGCACACATATTTCTTGATTTGAATTTGGTAGAAAATGGACATGCGCCAAACGACATGGTGCAGAGCTAGTAGATGTAGTTACTTGTGCCTCAGCAGGGCGGCGGCGGAGGGGCGGGCGCGGGGCTCGGTGCGGAGGCAGGCGGCCAGCAGCTCCCGCGCCGGCCCCGTCCCCGGGAGGGCCGCTCGCGTGCCCGCCGCCGGCGTGCCCCCGGCCAGCCGCGACACCACTTGCTGATGACGGGGGGCCAGCTTACCTGTAAAATGTAATGTGATCATTTTAAAAAAAATATTTAGAAGCAACAATTTAAAACAACCTTTATCAAGTCAAGGCCAGTTGTTTTTGCGGGTAGTTTCTAAAAATAAATATTATTTAAAAAGAGTTAATTGGAATTCAATTACTGTGTCAAAAGTTTTCGTCTAAAGCAGTCGTTTAAATGTTTTTGTTATTTAGTTTAAAAACTGTAAGCTCTTTGGAAGAGTGCGAAAGACTTAGCTTTCTAACGTTTTTTTAGATATTACAGATAGCGAAAAAGCACACGGCTCTCCTTTTTAAATAATCATGAAAACGAGCCAGCTGGTAGAAATTGGACATGTTGACTTCCATGAACATTGCAACATAAGTTAATTTACTGGTGCGTTGTTGATTCTTAAAGAAGAAATTAACATGCCTTTTAAAAATCCAAATAAAATATAAATATACACATATAACTTATGCTCGCCTCATTCAAGTGTCAGACAAGTAGATAAATTGTCTCTTCGAAGATGTTTTTTTAACGAACTTATCTACAGAATTTGTTTTGGATAACAATATCTCAGTACCAATGCTCTTCTGACAGCTAGGTTTTAATAAATATTTATTAGTTTACCTACTTCGGTCAATCATTCTGCCAGGCATCCTCCTATGATGTAATAATCATTTAAAAATAATACAAATGATTAATGGTTTTAATAATTAAAATGACGAGTGTATGTGCGTTCAAAATCGGCTAATACATGTCGCCGTTATAAAAATAACTTCTTGTACAAAGCGGTTCAGTAGCTCTTCTACTATTATTTGATACTTTGACTGAAAATTTTTTTCTATGATTTCGTATGTTTTCTGGAATGCGTTCAATGTACAGACTCTTTTAAAGTTTTACTGTTGTATGTATAGTCCATACTACAGTATATATGATATTGCCAACATCACTGAATAATCAAATGTTAAATCTTACCGACAATTTTGATGATGAGCGCGAGTTGATCGATGTCCGAATCGCCGGGGAACAGCGGGTCGCCGGTTAGCATTTCTGCAAATAAACATCCCATCGCCCAGATGTCCACTTCGGGACCGTACCTGCAAAGTATTCAAAGACGTTAAAAATATTACGTAATTGTAAGTAAACATTAACCATTAGTTTTAAAAAATAATAATCTCATTAGAGATTTCTACCAGGCCCGTTCCTCACAGCCCTCTAGTCCTATTAATGTATTCAATATTGAAATGTGGGGAATGTATTTGTGATGATTTGTGTTGCGGATGTATATTGACGGTGAATTCTTACCATTTGTTACAGTAATCAATTGTAATACGTAAGCTAGCCGCGCATGTTCATTTTGTATCAGATCGCATTAAGCACCTTTCATATCTTAGCGGGTTACCTGCAGGTAGACAGCCTATCAAGTTGCTACATGGATAACAAATGTCAACTAATAGGTGTAGTAAAAATAACAACCCAAAAAAGAAGATGGCTAGATCGTAGAAGAAAACATGCGAGCAAATCCTTTTAACTTGGGTAAGGGTAATATGCGTTTGGTCTACCGCTCAAGGAGTGGATACAAAGGGGGCGCCTGTAAACAAATATCTGTTTGGCTTTCTTTTTATATGGGACTGAAACTGTATTTAGGGGGTCACCCAGATCTTCACGTTCAGCACCGACCTTGGTGGGATGTAAGTGACCTTAGTGATAGGATGAAAGAATCATCTTAAAGTTTAAATTCCAGATTTATTCAGACTCGATGGTACAGTTCTGAAATGATTCGTCTGGATTTAGAGTAGCTGTTAAATTTACTTCGCAAAAGGTTTGTGAGAATTTCATTTAACAATGCATTATCTTTCAAGTCTATATGCGCCGATGTTTATTACTTTGTACCCTCAAGAAATTATCATGATATTTTTTTCTTTTAAATAATAAAAATACCAAGTCGTCTTAGGACTAAGTGCGATAAACGTATTTCAGTAGGTACCTATGTTCAGCGACCAGTAATTCTGGAGCTCGATACCACCGTGTCGCCACGTACTCAGTGTAGGGCTCCCCGGGGGCAGCCAGAGCTCTTGCAAAGCCAAGATCACAGAGCTTGACTATCCCGTTGTTAGAGACCAGCACATTCTCCGGTTTCACGTCGCGATGGATTATCTAAAGTACGTAATCATTTTGAAAAACATTTTTGAAATAAACGCCACTTATGTTTAAGAGTTTACCATACCACGTCCAAATCGGCAGAACCGGCTCACTTATTCCTGCCACAAAAAATCAGTACTTGCTATTATTGCAGATAGGGCCCCTACGACAGACGCTTAACACTCATTAACATTATTAATGCACCTTACTATTTGTGTCGTCATACGCAACGCAACTTGTATTTGTTAACATAAGATAATTCGTATTTATTGTTGCCTTTTAATCTCGTAAAAAACTATGAAATCTTAATAGTTTAAAAAAGATTTTTTCTACCAGATAAGTAGTAACGCCTAGATTGGCTATTAGAGAAGCAACATAAGAAATCGCAAATACTTACGGAGTTCTGATGACAATAGTCTATGCCTTTCAAGAGCTGGTACAGGTGTTTCTTAGCCGTATCCTCCCCCAGACCTCCTGGAGTGGCCTCCAACTCGTCCAGCAGGGTATGGTCCAAGTACTCGAAAACCAGATAGAAGCGGCGCTTGCGGCGAAACACCTCAATCATATTCACCAGGTGATCGTGACGCAGCTTCTGCAATTTTTTTGAAGTTTGTCTATATTACTTATTATATGTTTAGAATTAAAATAAATCAGAAGAAGTTCTTTACGTAATAAAGTAAATTCAGTGAAAATAAATGAATAACAAAAGAGGTCATTTCCAACCCCAATATGTGCCCCGATGTGTTTTGAAATGCATGCGTCTAAGCATCATCAGTTTGGAATTTGGATATGCGCCGTACATATAAATACGTATATGTAAGCTAGGCTACCCAATTTTTACAATAACACACAAATTAACTTTCAGCATCAAAGTTTCTGTTTATGGATTTTACCATTTTTGAATCTCGTTTATGACAAGAACTAGGTACCGCTTCAGAACTGATGTTACATACTTTTAACATTCTTATTTCTCGCAGAGCCATTTTCCTGACCGCAGCGTCGTCCTCTGTTTCTAGAAACTTCTTGATAGCGACCAGCTGACCGGTGTCGCGGCGCCGACATTTCAGTACCACGCCGTACGACCCTTCGCCAACCTGCAATTTAAGAACATATACCTTACACAAATCCTGTGTTGGTTCCGAGCCTATTGAAACAACAGGTCCGTAAGCTTTCTAGAAAGCAAGCAAGCTCGTAACTTGCGACCATCAGTTAGTTTGTCACTAAGACCAAGATATGTCTAGGTAAAGCCTATGTGAATTTGTAAAAACCGCAAGATTGACAACACATTAGTCATTCTAACAAAAGACAGGTCTAGGTGAAGTTTTCCCTCAAACGTTCCCTTTTCAATTATTTATCACAGTAGTGTTGTCAGATATTATTTATTGTTCAATTTTTGTATGTATTTATATAGATGTATATTTGTGACGTATTTCATTTCATTTCATTTTTATTCAAAATAAGTAACTGAGTACATTTATTGAAAGTCAATAATGCCTTACTTAATAATAACATAACATAAATTATGAAATAGCACATTACTACAATTTAAAAAATAAAAACATTATATTTTTGTAGGTAATATATACATGTATATGTATGTCAAAAACAAATTAAAAATGTCAATAAAAAAAATTGAGAATAACATTGAAATAATAATTAAATCTAATTGTGAAATCCTGTTATAACAGTAATAAATAAAGAATAAAATGAGATATAAATATTTAAATTTAACATGTTGTCCAAACTGAATTGTCAGCAAAATAGTCCTCAATCTTATAATAAGCTTTTCTCGTTAGGGTATTTTTGACATAATTTTTAAAATTTTGGTACCGATAATTTTTTGACCCTTTCAGGAATTTTGTTGTAAACAAGTACGCATGTGCCAATAAAACACTTAGATGTTTTTTTAGTCGAAACATTTGTACAGCTATCTTATTTTTATTTCTTGTGTTTACACTGTGTATATCTCTTTTTTTGTAAATAAATCTATATTTTTTCTAACGTACATTATATTTTCATATATATATAAACTAGGTACAGTCATAATGTTAATCTCCTGAAACATTTGTCTTAGAGATGCTCCACCCTCCAAGTTATAAATTGCTCGTATAGCACGTTTCTGAATAATAAAGATTGTATCAATGTCAGCAGCTCTGCCCCATAACAAAATGTTGTATGTCAAATGATTGTGAAAATTACTAAAATCAAGTCTCGCAGTCTGTACGTCCGTAAGTTGCCTGATTTTCCTAACAGCGTAAGCTGCAGAACTAAGTTTTTTTGTCAGGTTTGTTATTTGGGGACCCCACTGTAATTTAGAATCTATTGTGAGGCCGAGGAAAATTGTTTCAGCAATTAGTTCTAATTTCTCATTATTCAATTTTATAGCGGAATTAGTTTGAGCAGATCTTACATTTTGCAGTACAAATTTTACACACTTGGTCTTATTGGCATTAAAAACCAAATTGTTTGCGTCGAACCATTTGTGAACCACTGAAAGCGTGTTAATTACTTTGTCATAATCTGGGTCATTTCTTTGCACTTTAAAAATTAAAGATGTGTCATCCGCAAATAACACAATTTCACATACGTTCTGTATTACGGCTGGTAGATCATTAATGTAGATCAGAAAAAGAAAAGGCCCCAAAATAGATCCCTGGGGTACCAATTGCACTAACGCGCCTATGGATTGAGTCCCGTTAATATGAATTTTTTGTATCCTTGATTTTAAATACGCTCTTATTAGTTCCAGTGCTCTGTCATTAATACCGTAATATTCTAGTTTCATCGGCAAGGTTTTATGATCCACATAATCAAATGCTTTTGACAAATCACAAAAGATACCTATTGCATCACATTTTTTATTACACGCTTCCATTACGTAAGTTATTAATTAAACTGCTGCATCTTTAGTTGAGCGACCCTTTGTAAACCCATATTGCTTATTTGAAAGTAATTTATTTGTATTGAAGTATGCCAACATTTGAGTATATATCAGTTTCTCAAAAACCTTGCTTAGCACCGGCAAAATCGATACAGGCCTATAACTAGTAGGGTCTGTTTTGTCCCCTGATTTAAAAAGTGGCACGACTTTGCTTATTTTCATACTATCAGGGAATGTTCCTTCGTCAACACAATCATTAAAAATATAGCTAAGGTATGGGCCTATAATACTTATGATAGAATAGACAAAATTTACTGACATACCCCAAACATCTTCACTAAATTTTAATTTATGCGTATGTGTATGTATGTGTATTTTTATATATAGGTATACATATATATAATATAAGTTGTATATATATATATATATATACAACTTATATTATATATATGTGTGTGTATGTGTGTCTATATGTATATTTAAGTAAATACTGTAATATTTGTATTTATGTATGTAGAATGACTATATTTATAAAATATATAATTCTTCTGTGAGTGTGTATGTCACTGAACTCCTTCTAGACGACTGGACCGATGTTGATAAAATTTTTGTATGTGTTCTAGGGAATTTGAGAATGGTTTAGATTCACAATTTGGTCCACTGGAAAATGTTTTTTAAATTAATTTTTTAATAATAAGTAGTTGTTGATTTTAGAATGTTTCACATCGGATCCGGCATTATATAGATAAAGCCCGGTGAAGTTGTAAAAACCGCGAGGTTGGCAACACATTAGTCATTCAAAAATCGGATCCGGCAGACTGCGCTACTGTCCAAGCATTAATGTCAAGCGATACGAAGTTTGCTGGGTCAGCTAGTATTTATAGAATACGTATTTTTCGTGTAACATTTTGTTACGAGTATATTATGCTAAGTATTTTACTTGGTATATATGTATTGTTTATGTATTTGATATACGCTACATAAAATTAAGTATGTTGAACTGTGTTTTAAAATGTGTAGTTATTGTTTTTGTTTTTCTCTTTGCACCCCATTTAATTATTCTTTTTAATAAACTTAGGTTGACTAGTAGAGAATGCCATGTAGCATTAAATCCACCTTTGTACACTATAGTGCATGAATTTTAAATAAATAAAATGAAGGCTACTAACATAAATTTCCGCAGCTTATTTATTAACACAATATTTTACCTTTAGTGTAGATAGGCGACACATATTTAATATTTTACTCATATGTATATGAAATTATGGAAAAACACTTGAGTCCTTCATTTGTCCCGATCTCGTCAAATCCCACCCGTCAATTTAGGTTGAGCACATACCATAGTCACGATAATTTACTGAGTAGTATAGTAGTTAATTACACGAAGACGCACGCGCAAATTTCGAACACAACGTCTCGTAGACAAAATTATGTGATACTCACAAAAAATGCACGGCGACGACAAGCCTACTAACGAATATCGGCTTCCCTTTGTATTTATGCCGATGCGCACATCAAGGACCAAAACAGTATATCGTTTGTCTTCAAACTGTCGTGACTACAATGTGCGCTAAACCTTAAAAGAGCGAAACCGTTATCAATGTCTGGATTACGTCGATCAGGTAAATAAAAAGTACCATTCCGAATTTATTAAATTTTATATGTTGGGATTGTGTCAACCCTTACGCGATATCTTTAAAAAAGCTTATGTACAATGTATGATGTAGTTGTAGTATAACCACATACACGGTGTTGGTTACACGAGGATCATACTTACTACAGCCAATTGTTCATATTTATCCATTGCCCGGCTCCTAGGAGTGGAAGCAGATAATGTCGCTCGACGGTCCATCATTGAAACGTTCACACTTCAAAGCCATCGTTGACAATTTCTCAGTACCCTGGGAAATAATAATAATCATCTAGAAATAATAAAAAATTAAATATAAAATTTAATCAGGTAATAAATTAAGGCTTCTACTGCCGCACCCAGAGACTTTAATTTACATTTAATTTATGTTTTGTACTGAAAATATCGCCTTAATAATTGATTAAAATATAATTGACGCGTCTCTGAATGCGACTGTTAGACATCTTAACCTAACATTGGTAAATGTAGAGTTTGTAGAGCTGCATCATCATACAACATGCGTCTTTGGCGTTACATGAAATTGTAATTGTAATTGTGTTGTATTGTATTGTGTGAACGTACGTGGGTATGTTTGAAACATCTACACCGTTTCTCTATAAAGGGTTGTCCAATTTTTCTTATATTTACTATCTATTTTAACCTCCCGACGGAATGACCGGGGTGTTTGAAGTTTGGCGTGTGTGTGATGTTTGTGCGTCTGTCTGACTGTTTTTGGCATCTTAACTCCCATATTAATAGACCGATTTTGATGCGGACATTTAGTTTATAAGCCGACTTGATCGAGATGGTTTTTAGCTACATTACGGATGGGGTTTATTAGGGGTTATTTTTTTAAATTCTCATTGCCAGTGAAGCGGCTTTCTAGAATTTAAGGTACAGTTTTATATTACTCTGTGCAGACGTCATTGCTGGTAGATAACTTAGGCTACTATTATTCAAACCTGTAGTACAGTGTCTGAAGGAGCAACTTTAAGATCGGCTTATAAATGAAGTCTCTTTATCAAACCTTCCAACTGTTGGGCTAAGAGCCTACTAAATTGTTGAATACTGAAGTAATGTCTACCTTTGTTTGACTTTATACTCCATTGTACTTCAAGGGCGCCGCAATTGTCAACTAACTAATGACACATAAAATATTTGTGTCCGTCAGCCGGTCATGGTCGTCTGTCACGGCTGACGGTCGTTAGGAATAGATTAATATAAGTTTGATGCTAAATTTAGGCTTTGTGTTAATATTCAAGCAGTTTTTTTTCAAATAAATATACAAATATATTATTGTGTAATGTATTATACTAGCGAGCTATGGGATCGTCACATCCCTATGCTCAAATATTATTTATTAGAGATCACTATGTGCAGATTTACCTGTAGAGCGAAAACCATTTTCTTATTAAATTTGAATCGATACATGTAAAAGAATCCTCTTGTTCGCATGGTCATCGCATCACAAATGAACGGATTAATGAATGAATGGATTTTGCTAATTTTTTTGTTGTTTTGTTTATTGTCAGGAGAAAGCTCTTAAAAAAAGAAAAAAACAAAAACTGCAGGAAAAGTGAGAAAAACAAATGTAGAATATTCAAACTGATAGTAACTGCTAATGTCAAGCGACACGAAGTTCGCCGGGTCAGCTAGTAGAGAATAAATATCACAAGACATTGTATAGGTCACGGTGATATTGACAAATACAGCAGTGCTAGTGACTTGAGAGCGGCATAATATCCTGCTGAACATAATATGGCCAGAATTCTGTACACAGGAAGCAGAAAAATAAAATCCTAAAGATTTTTATCATAGTATGAGTATCTCAAATAATATCTCACCCAGCAGAGTTGAGGTAATAATTTAAAATAAAACTTACTGACTAAAAAAAGGCGTGTGAGCGATTCACATACGATAGAAGTGAAACTTCAGTAAATCGACAAAAGAATGAGATGAATATTTGTGTCTCTTACCTATCGTTTTTCCGTTGTACCCCGTTTTGAAATCACAACGATTCTAAAGAAGTTTCACTTCAATAATGTCACTTAAAATGTTCACAAAACCTTTAAAACTTCTCAATTTTCACCTTTAATATGAATAGTCTGTTTAAATACTTTTAGGTGATTCGCAGGTTTTAGGGGGACAGGAAGAACCCAGGGAGATGCCTGTGCACTTAGAGATCTCAATCAAATCTGCCTTGAATTAAAAAGGTTCCTTAGAAAATATCGACTTAATGGCAGAATGACTTCCCTGAGTGAGACCGTTAGACGAACTTAGCCATTACTTTGCAAAAAAGTTATTATGTAGCCACGTCTGACCTTTTGACATGATAAAATATACAAAGGGTAGTTTGTTGTATGCCATGTGTCACTGGGATATCGTGCGGCTAATGAGTCTGAAGTCAATGTCAAACCTTAATAACTGTACTACCATGTACATCTGTTTATAATAAAAAAAGAGACAATTACTCTAATTTAGATAATATTATTCAAGGTCAAGGTCTTCCCAACTTATATTCATCAAATACCTACCTTTTATTACAAAAAAAGTAAAAAAAGTCGCTTTCCACTGTAAGTCCCTATGTATTCTTAGTTCTCTAAAACGACGCAACAATATTTGATGCCGTTTTTTAATAGATAAAGAGTTTTAAAAGAAGACTTACATGCTAGTCCAGTAAAAATAAATATTCCTGGATAAGTTACACAAATTTAGTCTAACCTCAAAGTAAGCAAATTATATACACCCTGACTTTTTGATCACCATCCAAATTTTAATATATTGATCTTAAATTAAAATAATTAAATACGTGTTTTTTCTTTTAGTATACCTCAATACTAAAATATTAAGATACGACATCGCAAAGTCGTCTACAAAGTACCGTACCTACGCGCTGAGTGCTCTGACATGCTAGATAGCTACCTGCTAGATACCTATTTTTTTTTATAAATGGACTTATTTATAGATACTTTATGCCTAGAAAAAATTTGGATGGTGATAAAAAAATCTTGCTGTATGATAGTGTTACGGGTGTTAAGCAACGATGCTTATACATAGAAATACTTAAATAGATACCAGAATAAATTTAGTAAACACCTAGACCCGGAAATGCAGACATCTCAATGTTCGTCACACAAATGCCTAAATCCGTCGGGAATCGAACCCGAGCCTCGCAGTTGGTCAGTGTAGTTAGGCGTGTACGCTAGTCATTCGGTCAAACCTAGATGGTCCATTATAATCACATTCTTATAAAGTTGTTTTTATAAGAATATTAAAAAAAAACATGCGAGCTGGCTGATCGGGGAATCAAACCCGGACGTCATGAAGTTAACGCCAACACCTCAGCACTGGATCGCAGAGGCAGTTGCATCATTTATTTACTTATTACGTTTTTCAGTGTCCTTACATCATACATTTTACGTTCAATGTAGGAGATAAATTGTGAGCATTACAAATACTTTTTGAGTTCATCGCTTAAATTTTCGCATTGCCAAAATATAATATAGTAAACATGTCAGACGAAAGTATATCCTGAATAGGTAATTACCAACAAGACCCCACGGTCTTATTACCACTACCGGTAGAATGCTAAACTGGTACAGCAACTTGTTGGAGTAGGTAGGTATTCACCACCAAAATAATAAACATGTAAGAGGAAAGTATATATCCTAAATAGGTATTTACCAACGAGACCCTACGGTCTTATTACCACTACGGGTAGAATGCTAAACTGGTACAGCAATATGTCGGAGTAGGTAGGTATTCACCACCAAAATAATAAATATATAAGAGGAAAGTATGTATCCTAAATAGGTAATAACCAACGAGACCCTACGGTCTTATTACCACTACGGGTAGAATGCTAAACTGGTACAGCAACTTGTCGGAGTAGGTAGGTATTCACCACCAAAATAATAAATATGTAAGTGGAAAGTATATATCCTAAATAGGTAATTACCAACGAGACCCTACGTTCTTATTACCACTACGGGTAGAAAGCTAAACTGGTACAGCAACTTGTCGGAGTACCGCCAAAATAATAAATATGTAAGAGGAAAGTATATATCCTAAATAGGTAATTACCAACGAGACCCTACGGTCTTATTACCACTACCGGTAGAATGCTAAACTGGTACAGCAACTTGTCGGAGTAGGTAGGTATTCACCACCAAAATAATAAATATGTAAGAGGAAAGTATAGCCTAAATAGGTAATCACCAACAAGGCCCCACGGTCTTACTACCACTACGGGTAGAATGCTAAAATGGTACAGCAACTTGTCCGAGTGGGTAGGTATCCACCACCTTACCTGTTCCTGCCACCAAAATACATCCATTGTCACTGTTATGTTCTTGTCCGAAGGGTAAGGTATCCAAAAGGCCTGCACATCAAGCCTAACATCCCTTCCACAGAATGAACACGCGCCTATAACGTCTAGATGGTGTGTACATGCACGCGTCTCTTACCATCCAGATTCTTGCTTGTGCTTGCTCGTTGTCTAATACGAAATATTTCACAAAAATAAAAAATCAGACAGCTGAAAGTTTGTTAACCGACTATACTTATCGAGGCGGTAGAGTTGTATTTGGTACAACTTCGAAGGCACGCACAAGGTGACACGAAACTTTGTGTCTTATTATAAACTAGCCAGCACGGCAAACTTCGTTCTACCCGACAGCTTGTAACAGTTTGTGAGAAAATAGTGTGGTTTTTCATGCTTTTCTTAACAATATTCTGAATGAAATATGGTTAATTGTTTCTCAAACAAACTTTAACTACTTTAAGGTAACATTAACTACTTTTTTGTAGATTACTATGGAAGTATAAAAACAGTACAGATTAAAAAATATGTTTAAGTGATTGTCCGACTTTAACATTACACACAAACTCTAAATTGTTTCAGAAGTGTATTTATTGATGCAATAGTATTAGTTTTATAACACTTAACCCTTAAATTGGCAGTCATTAATCACGAGCTTTTTCAGAGGTTTTTTTTTAGTAAGGGGTCTTATTAGGTGTCAATTAATAAAAAAAAACCAATTTAAAAAAAAATAAATGTATTTTCATTAGTTTTTCGGACGTCACATATAAGTGACATGACCAACTATTCTACAAAATTGGTGCCCATCATATATGTCACATACAACGTACATTTCCAGTTTAATATATAACTTAATGAAATAAAAATAAAGTAACAATATTAGTAATAACAACTTAGACCGAACTTAATTTCAGTAATGAGATCAAGTTACCATTTAGGAACAATATTGGCAGTCATTAATCACGAGCTTTTTCAGAGGTTTTTTTTTAATAAGGGGTCTTATTAGGTGTCAATTAATAAAAAAAAAACGAATTAAAAAAAAATGTATTTTCATTAGTTTTTCAAACGTCACATATAAGTGACATGACCAACTATTCTACAAAATTGGTGCACATCATATATGTCACATACAACGTACATTGCCAGTTTAATATATAACTTAATGAAATAAAAATAAAGTAACAATATTAGTAATAACAACTAAGACCGAACTTTATTGCAGTAATGAGATCAAGTTACCATTTAGGAACAATTGGACATGGGTAAAATACCCTTAACTATGAAATAAAATCTTCAAATTAGCAACAAAACTAAGTTATGCATAGTTAAAAAAAACAACTAAACTAAAAAATAACCACTTCCAGTTAAAAAAACATAAAACCATTCTTTTACTGAACAGAAAATAAAAAAGTCATAAAAATTACTTATTTTTGTGAAATAAAAGAAAACAATTTTTCCTTTGGTGTGAGACAAAGTCTTTGTTCACATTTTGAACAGATAACGGTTGTCTTTCCATTCTTACACAATCGGCATCGACCCTGCGAAGTGTAAGTAGCAAAATGATCAAAACAATCTAGACGTGCCTCATCCACAGGACGAGGTAGGAATGGCTTCGTGATCATATCAGATCCAGGATCCAAAGTCCCTTTTGGGATTTGTGATTTGGTTTTGGTTTTGATGAGTGCAAGAGCAGTCTGTATGCGAATTTTTTTTAGGGACAGTTTATTCTCGTTAGGAAGTTGCTTGCAATCACGACGATGCAATAACCAGCTGTTATTTAGTGCAATATTTAGCATTTGGGCAAATATTGACATATACCAGCGTCTAGTCTTCATCCGTATTCTGTATAACGCTGTCAGCATGTCAGCAATGTCCACTCCACCCATGTGAGCATTGTATACTTTTACTACATTTGGACAGGTCACTGAAACTCTCTCTTTCAATTTTTTATCATATCTTTCTATTGTTGTGACTGGGTCTTGCGCACAGATAGAGCTTGCAATGTGAATGCATTGATTATCGACCCATTTCGTAACTGCTAATTTTTTGGCATTATCGCACACAACTTCGTGTATTCCTCGACCTTTTTTCTTCATAATCTTGTCGCTGCTTAGATGACAATTTCGCAGTCTGTCTTTTCTAATTGTACCTAAGGATAAAATCCCTCGCTCGTGACGCAAATAATAAAGCAATTCCAAAGAAGTGAACCAGTTATCAAAATAAACTGTACACAGAGCTGGATTGGATATAGTGTTACATAATCTAACAACAGTCTTACCACCAACGCCGAGATAATCTTCTTCCCAGTCTGTGAATTTAACATTGTGAAATGTATTTGCCCCATCATATGCAAAAAAGTCGTAAACCATCCCAGAAGTGCCAGCTCGAACTTGAAATTTAAAGCCCCATTTGTGGGGTTTCTTGGGATTATATTGTCTTCGATTTCCTGCTTTTTTACCTTTATAGGGTATTATCATTTCGTCAATCGCAAATGATCGTTCTTCTTCTATTTTGAGACATTGCTTACGTACATGCTCCATAACAGCAGAAACTTTATGATAACTGTCGTTGTTGTTTACATTTGTGTTATCACAGAAATGTAAATAGCGTTTGATAGATCTGAAACGTTTTATTCCCATACTAGATGCAATCGGTTCAAACCTGAGATCATTGCTCCAATAATCTTCAATTGCTGGCATTTTTACGATTCCCATAATAATCTCAATACCTAACACAATTTCTATTTCTTTCCTTGTTACGCATATAGATTTACCTTGTTGTTGAACAGAATACAAGTTTGTCATATCTACAATGAAGTCCAATAGATCGTTGCTGAAGAATTTTTTGAAATATTGCTGAGGAGACTCTAATTCAATACGTTCTGCAAAATTTACGCTTGTGTCCACTTCTACGGTTCCTGTATATTTGGTTTTTTTAAATGAAAATTCTAACCGCTGCATTTTACGTTTTCTTGAAACAGGTTCTGTGAGTGGAAGAGGCATTAGAGAAGACTCAGTATTAATTACTTGTCTCGTACGTCGAGTTGCTATTCCTGGTGTTAATGGCGAAGCTACAGAACTTGTCGATGGTGTTTCAGGTACAACACATGGAGGTAGATTAGTAGATCTAAGTACTTGAGAAGACGATACTGACAATAATGACTCTTGATCAATGTTTATACCTACTTGAGATGGTTCTTGCTCTGGTTGGTGGTGTGGTGGTTCGTCCTCACAGTCGCTCAAATCTTCCAATAAATCATATATTACAGGCCAATGACCATCTCTTACGGGCGAAGAACCTGTAGAGTCGTTCCTGAAGTAATCTCGTGAAAATATTCTTCTTTCGTCATCGTCTTCCGACTCTAACTCCGAATCTTCGGAATCTGAAGGAGGCACCAAAGCGATAATTTTTCTGGATCTCCAATTTTGCTTCGCCATATTGCTGAAATCAGTAAAGGCAATGTCCTTTAGAAATGACGAATAAAAATATAACCTACTTCTGGTAACTATGGGTGATGTCTGCTATATATGTCTAAATAAATAAACACTACTTACAGCACCTAATTGTCTATGTCCGTTTTAAATGACATTCATATGTATTCGAATATTTTGAAAAACTGACTAATTATATAATCATAAAACTAACACTTAGCTATCACTTAACTCTTATTTGAACTAAAGTTAGCATAATAATTGCATAAAATGTATAAATACTCACCTAGAAACAATTTTTTTGACAAGCGTAAAATGCGCCGGCCGTTGCAGTATTTAAACTATCGATACAGACGGAATCTGTCGAGCGAAATACCGAATAAAGCGCGTGAGTGTGAAAGGGATAGCATGCTCAACGAAACATACCTTTCACGCTTCTCAGCGGTTAGTTCAAATTGTGCGTATGCGCGTTTATATTACACGTCCCATACAACGGACAGAAACAATTTAAGGGTCAAACAATAAAAGGACGACCTATGCGTTCAAATATTTCCTAACACGTTCCGGGTTTCAGGTTGTACCATTTGTTATGTTGTTTCCTAAATGCAAAACCTCCGGTCAACTGTTCATAGTTTGTCACGTGACCCTTTTTACACATTTAGCGTGTACATACGTTTGGCGAAAAATGACGGCAAAATAAAAGTTGGCGAATAACGACGATATCTTTCGACTTATGTATTAAAAACATATAAATGTATATATTTTTAGGATCCCTGAGAAACTACGTGTTACGCCATCCTAACATATGGATATTGCTGAGAGCGCATCCCCTATTGCAACAGCGGGCACGAGCCACAGGACCTGACTCGGCGCAACGTGCATCGGCTGGCGTCACGACCGCGGCTTCTTGCATTAAGTAGTTAGTCTAGGAACTCACTCTTGATCCTCACTTCGGGCAATTGTGACCGTTAGGTTAGCTTAGGTTTAGAACATTATTATATTGTAATTTTTATGTATTAAAGTAATTAATAAATAAATTGATTTTTTTTGGATCCTTCGCTGCGACCACGCATAATTGGCGCAGTCGATAGGATAGCCAGTAGGTTAGCATAGGCATCTCATATCGACCTATAACTAGATTGGCTTTTTCGAATACTACGTGTAATCGTAGCAAGGAGGAATCAAGCCATAGATTCCGCCCAATTAAAATCAGTGTCAAAGATATCAGATGATTTGGTGAGTACTTTGAATCTTTCACAGTCCACATCCTTATCGTTTTTCCTTATAGACCAGGGTCGATAATTTTTAGCACAAAATAAAATAGTAGTAGGATGAAACCCATTAGAAAAGGAGGAGAATATGATCAAAATGAAAGGAAAAATAAATTACGGTCGATCCGAGTTCGGGAAGTGGGAGGGGGGGGGTTTAAGGGTAAAAAATGGTTTATCTTGATTTCCGGCAAAACTAGAAGTCCTATCGAAAAAAGTCACATGGCAAAGTTGTAGGTAATAAAAAGATCTAAAACTTTTGTTTTAACTTTAACCTCAAAATTTATGTGAAAAATTAAAAAAACCAAGTTTTTGGTTTTTTATTTTTATCTTTTACAAAAATTTCCTTTTTTTTAACGAAATTTGGTGAAAACTTACCTTTTCATGTCCCAAATACGCTGTAATTTATTTGATTAAAAATATTTGTTTTTTCACCTTATTTTGAATAATTTCAATTAGCATTGAATAAATCAACTTTTTAATTGAAACAAATTGCAGCAATCACATTTTTGAAATGAAATTATTTATGATAATTTAAAAAAATTGCGAATTCAAGTTTTTTTTCGATTTTTGCATTTTCTGTGAAAATTTACTATAGTAACATATAATTTTTTCACCGTCGAAAAGTAGAGATTTCAACGAACAGAAAACATACCAACTTTTTGAAAAAAGCTGATATTTTGACGGGTGAGTTTTCGATTGAAAATTAGGGTCTTCTTTTTCGATTTTATTCAAAATAAGGTGAAAAAATAAATATTTTTAATCAAATAAATTACAGCGTATTCGGGACATGAAAAGGTAAGTTTTCACCAAATTTCGTTAAAAAAGATAAATTTTTGTAAAAAATAAAAATAAAAAACCAAAAACTTGGTTTTTTGAATTTTTCACATAAATTTTGAGGTTATGTGAAAAAAAAGCTAATACAAAAGTTTTATATCTTTTTATTACCTATAACTCTGCCATGTGACTTTTTTCGATAGGACTTCTAGTTTTGCCGGAAATCAAGATAAACCATTTTTACCCTTAACCCCCCCCCCTCCCACTTCCCGAACTCGGATCGACCGTGATTTATTTTTCCTTTCATTTTGTTCATATTCTCCTCCTTTTCTAATGGGTTTCATCCTACTACTATTTTATTTCACTTTTTATTATTTTTAAAGGCTTCTACTCTAGTCTATTAGCTTATAGTTTCTCTTATAAACAGTTTTTCTTACAGTGCTATTTACGAGGTTTCAAAGAGCCCCTCGGATCTCGGATTCGCTGTATGCGACCTGAGACTATAGAGAAAGCCCTCGAATTCATTCAAGAGGAACAGAATGTAATTTACCTACAAAATAGAAATGAGGGAGGACCTAGTAAAAAGGACTGGCAACACAATACCATTTTCAATTATAATAATCCTTTTAACGTACCGACCAACTTTAAGCCAATGTCTAACATGCATGGACCCTCACGTCAATTTCCTGCTCCTCATTATCCACCTCCTACTTGGAAACCACACTTTAACCAACATCACGAAAGGCAACGCCAAGGTCCCACGCGCACTCAACAAATGTTTAGTGCACCCCCACCGAACTACAACCCCCAATCCAATGTGTTCAGAATCCCCAACCGTCCTGAACAAAATCTCCAACCAAACTTTAGGTATGGTGTTCCAAAACCTATGAGTTGTGTTAGTCATTACTCTTATAAACCCTTGCCACCCTCAGGGCATGATTGGCGTAAATTTGGTAATCCACCACCGAGTAATTATTTTAAAACCAGAGAGATGAATTTTAACCAAACACACCCCGATCAATATTACTACTACCCCGATGACACCCCTGACGACAACCTTAACTATTACCAATATGACTGTGAATATGACGAGCTTGACAATTATACAGACTTACTCCTGAACATATGTACTACACAAACGAACCACATACGTCTTACGAACCCCCAATTATAGAGGAAGTAAAAAGTGGTCACCCTACCTCAGGTGATGATGAAAATTTTCACCAACGCACCATATTAAACAAACCAAAATAGAACTTAACTTACAGACACAACGACAACTTCCATACATTCAAATAACGAATCCCCCGCTTAAATTACTTATTGATACTGGTGCTAATCAATCTTTTATAAGTCCTCAAGCAGTTAAAAGATATTTTAGTCATATACCTTGTAATTTATGAACCATTTGAGGTTACAAACGTACATGCAACTACACGCAATGACTTCTCTATAACTTTACCATGCTTCCCTGAATTTAAAAACGAAAATGACATTAAACTCTTCATTTATAAATTCCATGACTATTTTGACGGACTAATAGGTTTGGACTTACTAGGAAAATGGGAGTCTAAGATTGACTTGAAAAATAAACTTTTAATTACTCAGTTAGCTAAAAACCCTATACAGATGTACGACTCAAGAAACAGTAATTTATACGAAGACATTATACCAGCATAGCACAATCATCAAAAATAATAAGAGTGTTCTATCCTATCTTTCAATCCTATCAATGTTCACGACGGTGACGCACTCATAAATGAACAGACTATCTCTAACTGCATAATCCACGAATGCTTAACCGTAGTTAAAAATAACCGAGGTTACTTAGAAGTGACAAATAATAGTCATAATGATATTGTATTTTCCATGGATCGTTCTATTCATGCCGAGATATTTAACATTGAACTAAACGATAACTTTCTAGTATCCGATCGTTCCAAAGAAGTTTTATCACGACTTCGAACAAATCATTTGAATCCCGAAGAGATCGCGAATTTAGCTTTATGTGCAAGATACGCTGATGTGTTTTATCTGGAAGGAGAACCTTTAACGTTCACCAATAAGATCAAACATAAAATTAAGACAACAGACGAAGTTCCTGTACATACGAAAAGTTATCGTTATCCATATATTCATCGACAAGAAGTCAGAGATCAAATACAAAAGATGCTTGATCAAAATATAATAAGACCATCTGACTCTGCTTGGAGCTCTCCCATCTGGATTGTTCCAAAGAAAGCCGACGCATCAGGCAAAACTAAAGAAAACTTAATGAAAAGATGATCGATGATAAATACCCTATCCCCAACATTACGGATGTTTTAGACAAGTTAGGCAGATGCCAGTATTTTACTACCTTAGATTTAGCATCAGGCTTTTACCAAGTAGAAATGGATCCTAGTGACGTACCAAAGACAGCATTTAATGTAGAAAATGGTCATTATGAATTTTTAAGAATGCCGATGGGTTTAAAAAATTCTCCATCAACTTTTCAGAGAGTTATGGACAATGTGCTTAAAGACCTGCAGAATACAGTGTGTTTAGATGACATTATTGTGTTCAGCACGTCCCTTCAGGAACACATGCTAAATTAAGAAAAAGTTTTTGCAAAGTTAAGAGAATCTAACTTTAAAATTCAAATGGATAAGTCTGAATTCTTAAAGTTAGAAACCGAATTCTTAGGCCATGTTATAAGTCAAGACGGAGTTAAACCGAACCCCAACAAAATAAATGCCATTAAAAATACCCGCTGCCTAAGACACCCACCGAAATAAAACGATTTTTAGGTTTACTTGGTTATTACAGAAAATTTGTATCCGACTTCGCGAAAATAACAAAACCCCTAACTCAATGTTTAAAGAAAGGCTCAAAAATTAATACCAATGATCCAAACTATATTAAATGTTTTGAGAAATGTAAGACTCTACTAACTAACGATCCAATTTTGCAATATCCTGATTTCTCTAAACAATTTATTTTAACCACAGACGCTTCAAATTTGGCTATAGGCGCAGTATTATCTCAAGGACCAATAGGAACAGATAAACCCATAGCATACGCATCCCGTACTCTAAACAGTAGCGAGATTAACTATAGTACCATCGAGAAAGAATTATTAGCAATTGTTTGGGCAACTAAGTATTTCAGACCATACTTATTCGGTAGAAAATTCAAAATTATCACAGATCATAAACCTCTTCAATGGGTTATGAGTCTGAAAGAGCCTAATTCCCGTCTAACAAGATGGAGATTAAAGTTAAGCGAATACGATTTCACGGTAATATATAAGCAAGGAAAGTATAATACTAATGCAGATGCACTTTCTAGAATAGAAATACATAATGAGGAACTTGAGGATTAAGCATCACTAATTCCTAACCTCTCAGAAATTCTTTCAATAGATAACTCTAGAACAATTACTGCCCCTAACGTTCCTAACAATTCGAGTACCATTACTGCTCATACTTCAGAAGAAGACCCTATTTTAAGTATACCTATTTTAGACGAACCTTTAAATAAATTCTAAGCAAATAGTTTTTAAACTAGTCGGAGATATAAAAAGGAAACCCGTTTTGTCCAAGCCTTTTGATACCCATACGCGAATTGAAATCCAAATTTCCGAAACAAATATTGAAGAAGATATAATTAACGCGATTAGGGAATACGTTAACCCTAAAATCAAAACAGGTTCGCTTGTACACCCAACATCCGCAATGTACACTGTTATACCTATCTTACAAAATACATTTAAAAGTTCGGCGATGAAACTAGTTTTTACAAAAATTGAACTTGAAAATGTTAAGGAATATCATGCCAACAGGACATCATTAACAAATATCACGATGGTAAAACCAATCATCGTGGAATTAATGAATGTTTCTTAGCACTTTCAAAGAAATATTACTGGCCGAAAATGAGAGAGCACATATCTAAATTTATCCACGAATGTACAATTTTTGGTCAAACAAAGTATGATCGCAACCCTATTAAACAGCAATTTAAAGTAGTTCCACCCGCCAGTCGCCCTTTTGAATTAGTCCATTTAGATCTTTTCACGGTTCAAACTAAAAAATATCTTACAATAGTCGATTCATTCTCCAAATACGCACAAGCTTATTATCTTAAAGACGGTACCGCATTAAGTGTTGTACAAGCCCTACTTCAATTTTGTACTCATCACGGTGTACCCACTACAATAGTAACTGACAACGGAACCGAATTCATAAATCAACTTTTTGCCGAATTCATAAGGTTGCATAAGATCCAACATCACAAAGTAGCACCGAATGCCCCTAATGAAAATGGAATAGTTGAAAGATTCCATTCTACAATTCTAGGACGTCTACGTATATTAAAACTTAAACAAAAAAATGAATCTGTAATAAATCTCATGCCATACGCTCTGTTAGGTTACAATAGTTCAATACATAGTTTCACAAAATGCAGACCATTAGAAATTATAACTGGACATTTTGACCCTAGAGATCCATTCGATATTGACCTTACATCATACTTGTTACAACAATATACTATCGATCATAAAGACAAAATGACCAAGACATACGAACTAATTACTAAGATGACAACTGACTCACGTAAAGACATCATGGACAAACGCAATAAAGATAGAGAACCTGAAATAGAATATTCCCCTGACCAACAAGTATACATCCGAAACCCTATTGCCTCACGACAAAAATTAGCCCCTAGGTACACGCATGACAAAGTCCTAGCTGACTTACCCATACAAATTTATACAAAGAAAAAACGAGGCCCAATAGCTAAAACCCGACTAAAGAGAGTACCTAAAAATACTAAATTGTTACAGGACAGTGACGATACTACTTCTCCTTCTACAAAAAGCCCATGCTCACGAAATAAGACTTGACAGTTTAGATAACGGACCTGGCTTATTACCCTTTAAACTTGGACCCACAAGGATTATTTCCCACTACCATTCGTTTATACAAGACATTAATTTATCAGACTTACAAGACAAAATTATGTTAGTAACACAACAATTAACTGACATTATGCCGGACCTTAATAACAAAACCGAAAGCTTGTACGAACCCCACATAGATTACCTCAAGTATAAAATTAATAACATCTTCGATCAGTTACAAACTTTTGAACTTAACCGTGTTAAAAGAGGAATTATTGACGGATTAGGATCTGTTATAAAAAGTATAACAGGAAATTTAGATTATATAGACGCGCAACGATATAATAGCGCAATTAAAATACTTCAGGAAAATGAAGCTCAACTAGCAACAGAACTAAATAATCACGTAAGCTTAGCAAAAGATTGGACTTCGCAGTATGAAGTAGTGAATTTTGGTAGTAGTGAATTTTGGTAAAATTATTAACAAAATGTTGGAAAACCAAAAGAAAATTGAAATATTATTAGGAAAAATACGCGAAACTGAAATAATGAAAGAAAACGACTTAATAAAATACGCACATTTAGCACAAGCATTTTTAATATTAGGAGATAATGTAGATTCAATATCGGAAGAGTTGTTCAAACTAGAAGATACACTAGCACTAATAAAAATATCTAGGCTGCATCATTCAATTCTAAGCTTAAGTTCCTTAAAATACATGATAAATAAGTTAAAATTATTATATGGTAGTGATACTCGTAAAATTATAGAATTAGAAACTAGGGAATATTACGATATCATAAAAATCGGATCGTACTACTCAGAGAATAAGATAGTTATAGTTTTCAAATTTCCTATTATATTAAGTAATGTATACGATATGTATAGGTTAGCTATTGTTATAGCTAATCCCAAGTCCTTATACCACCTTATCCGTTCCTTGTAGTCCATCAGAAAGATTTAAGGTACATAGAGGCTGAATGCCCGAAGACAAGTAGATGGTATCTTTGAGAAGAAGAATGGAACGCACGAAATAAAACTGAAAACTTCCGACTTTACTATATTAAACACAGAAGACCACCTCAGAGGCAAACCGGTGAAAATAACGAGCCTGCCCGAAGACAAGATAGCATCTAACTTGGATTTACCATCCTTGAAATTAAAAACCTTCAACTTAGAACATCTTCAAGCCGCTAATCAGAGACTATCAAATCAAGACATCATTACTTTAAAACATAATGAAGAAAGCATCTACCACACCACTATCCCAGTATATTCTATAATATCTAGCACAGTTATACTTCCTGGAGTAATAGCATGTAGAAGATCCCGCCAACAGAATACTAGCAAGATACCTGAGATCCCAGAAACTGGTACATATGAAGTTATCCCTGAAAATAGAAGAATCAACCCCAACCAACTTCCAGCGCAATTTACAACCAAAGTTATCAATATGCGCTGTTCTACGGGGGGAGGTGTTACGCCATCCTAACATATGGATATTGCTGAGAGCGCATCCCCTATTGCAACAGCGGGCACGAGCCACGGGACCTGACTCGGCGCAACGTGCATCGGCTGGCGTCACGACCGCGGCTTCTTACATTAAGTAGTTAGTCTAGGAACTCACTCTTGATCCTCACTTCGGGCAATTGTGACCGTTAGGTTAGCTTAGGTTTAGAACATTATTATATTGTATTTTTTATATATTAAAGTAATTAATAAATAAATTGATTTTTTTTGGATCCTTCGCTGCGACCACGCATAATTTACGTAGTAACGTAAAAATGTGTATGTTTAACCCCAAAACCATTTGCAACAAACAAAATGTGAAAAAACTTTCCGTGTTTTTTCCCAATTTACCCAAGAAAAACATTTCTTATTAAAAACAAACGTGTTTTATTTACCTTCTAACGTTTCATGTTCTTTTGAATAAAGTATATATTTATTCAAAAGAACATGAAACGTTTAACAGAGTGCAATTACAAAAACAACGATGTCCATGCAAATATTTTACAACACAAGCTCTATAAAATTAAATTCTTGAATGTTCGAAAGTTCGTAAAGTGCTATTTAATCTCTTATTATCTCTTATTATGGACTATTTAGTGGAAGACACTCATAAAGCTTATATGTTTTATATGTAGGTATGTTATATAAACATATTACAAATGTTATTTACAAGAATAATTTATTATATATTATTATTATATATTATACTAGCTGTTACCCGCGGCTTCGCCCGCGTAGTCTACTAATTTGATTAGCTCTCCAACACTGCTCGTTAAAATTTTAAGATAAAATGTAGCCTAGGTATATCGCTATCCAAAGTTTCATCTATTTTTTTGTAAATATTAAAATTAATTCAGCAATTTTGCCGTCAAAATTGAACATACACTTTCTCTTTTCTAATTTCACCTCAGATAAATAGTAGAAATACGTTATTGTGTTTACAGTTTTACTGCACTTCGGCAAATGCTGTGAAATTAAACTGTATAGCAAGTTATGGAAACCTCTAACAGTTTTTTTTTTAATTTTAGAAATATACGTATCGTCTCTGAGGTCTAACCGTCCGTCTTCGGAATTACTTCTTGAGATCTTGGGTTCTGTTTCCGGTCCGGGCAACAAAAAAAAAAAACAAATAAAAATTTGCTGTTTACTTTTAAAGGCTTTTTTTACTTTACGTAAAGAGGTTTACTGGTTTAAGCGTGAAAGCGCAACAGACAGACAGACAGAGTTACTTTCGCATTTATATTATTAGTAGGGAAGTAGGGATTTTTAACTATGTATATCATAATTTCTTTGTGTGTTTTTCATTAATGATAAACTGATGAACGTGGTTCATTGTTATGGACTTACGGTAAAAATTACTGTTAAATATTTTTTATTTACGACTTCGCATTAGAAATCTTGAAATTATCAGTGGTTTTCTAATATATGAAGCAAGTTATTATACATATAAACCTTCCTCTTGAATCACTCTACCTATTGAAAAAAACCCCATCAAAATCCGTTGCGTAGTTTTAAAAATATAAGCATACATACATACAGACAGACGCGGAAAGCGACTTTGCTTTATACTATGTATAGATATAGCGGGCTGTTACGTCACAAGTACATACATACATACATGACCGACTTAAATATCGCTAAATTTTATTTAAAACTAGTGAAATGATGTGTAGTGTTTTATAAAATTGTTTATCACTTACCAAAATATAATTTTAACACTTAACTAACACATTTTCACATCACTTTTTGTTTTCAAGTCACTAACCGACAACATGCTCGAAAAAAGCGCAACGGGTGATTAACTCATGCCAACTCAACTCGTTCTGAAAAATTTTTTACAATGTTGACACACTTCAAACTTTTTAATCCGACGGGTTGTTTATTCTGCTACAGACAAAAAAAAATGTTTGGATACACAAAGTTTACTTAAACAAACTTGAATTAAGAATGGAGCGCGGCAGACGGAGCCATTTAGTGGCTGCGGCCATTGGGCGAACTTTTTTTCTTTTTTTAAGAGGCATTTAGTGGCTGCGAGCAGTTGACCGGCCTAGAAAAATGTATGGGATAATCTGATAGGAACATCGTAACAAAATATGAATGAAATCGAAAAGCGCGCGCGGGTTTCTGAGCTATTCAGAAGTTTGTATTTTGTCTCTCTCTCATACAGGAACGACGTAAACGGGATAGGTAGTAGCTAAGATCCTCTAAGGTAATTGCATCTTTGGGGTAGGTAAGTTTTTTTAGTTGATATTACTCCAATCCTAAAAATAAAAACACTTTCGCACTCACTCCTACTTTAGTTAGACCATAGACAATATTTATATTTACTTATCTCTTGTTAGACTCACAAGCAATGCGAATGTGGATGGATTTTGGTACCCGGGGAGATCTAGGTTGATATTCCACGACCAAATCGCTTGAGTTTTATATACCTACGGGTAGTTTCAAAAGTGTCCGAAACCGGTGTGTTTGTATAAAAAGAGAAATGTATGTGGAGAAAACTAGGTAGGTCTGCAAGAATCGTGATACTTGGCATTTGATACTCTGTGCTGGAGTTGGCGTAAAGGTACGTATGTATTTTACTAAATTTATTGCATGAATTTAGTTAAAATACTTACTATTTTGTATAATTTCGTAAATGTCACCCTTATTTAAAATCACATCTTTTCTGTCAAGCCCGTAGAGTAAGTTGTTTCTAATCTTTTACAATACACCAGTGAAAAAACGCTACAATACCAAACACCGACATTATGTCATATTAGTAATACTCTCTTTACCACAATTATAGGACGCTGGAAGAAATTGATTATTAAGAATGTTCACTACTAGATTAACCTAACATACCTAATTTAATTTAATGAAAGGCTATCAAAGATATGCGACACTAATCATAACAGCAATTAGATTAACTAAACCTTGTAATTTGGTTCAATAATAGACTATAAGAGATATGTGACACTAAACAAAACAGCAATTAGATTACCAAAACCTTATCATTTTGTTTAATGAAAGGCTGTCAAGAATATGCGAAACTAACCACCACAGCAATTAGATTAACTAAACGTTATAATTTGGTTTAATGAATGGCTTTCAAAGATATGCGACACTAACCATAACAGCAATTAGATTAACTAAACCTTATGATTTGGTTTAATAATAGACTATAAAAGATAATCATTACAGCAATTAGATTAACTAAACATTATAATTTGGCTTAATAAAAGGGTATCCATAATTTTAGTAGAACGTAATAAAAAACCCTAACCCGATCAAGTCAGAACGGTAAAAAACAAACGAAACCGTCGCGTGTCTCCCCCCATTTGTTCTGTGATGCCAAAAACGCTAATCAATAAAAATATTAAGCCACTGCGTTCGGGATCGGCTTCCACGTCATCTACGTATCGAGTCACAATGTCGTTGCATTTACATCTCTATAATACAAAGGGAAACTTGTTACATTAGCTTAAAACTCGAGAATTGATGGATCGATTCCAATGCAGTTTTTTTGTTATTCGTCTCAGGACTTTAACGGCAACATTGAAACGTAAGATAAAAGAGTCACATGACATACAGTGACGCAACGCTATTGTCAATACAATATACCTAATATACTTAATTGTTATTTTTGCAGTTGAGCCGAGAATCTACTAATACATGTTACATACATACTTACCTTCACGCCAAGTCCCTTACACTCTGTAAGAAATGCAGAGAGTGTTGTCGAGTGCTAAATCTCACGATCCTGGTAAACCTGCCTGGCTTTCTCCAAATTCATTATTACTCTTTTCATACAAACACTTCAGTTTCGGAGACTCTTGACACCACGCTCGGATAACAACCGAACGATTTGATCGTTGAATGTTAACCTTGGTCTCCCCGGGTACCTAAGTCTGCACATGACTGAAACAGCAGAGCATGGCCTTTCTCATTTTAAAACTCTCGGATCTCACTGGCACGAATATTATCAGCCAACGTTACAACACGCATACATTTCGACCACATTTATTTTACTTTCATGCTTTTTATGACATACCCAACTCTCGCTTCCCTGCAACAATATGTTATTTACTTAGTGAATAAGCTCTTGTATATTGTTTTAACATAATTACTTATTATGTACGGAATAAAGTTTTATTTCATTTTCATATATAACTTAGCTACATAGTACATACTACACTTGTAAATTACAATTTACAAGTTTTCCATATTACGCTTATGCTGTGTTTACTAGCTTTAATTCTAAGCTTTTGTGTTATGGTTCTAATATTACTCTGAAAAGTTATCTAAATCTGTTCAGTATTTTTTAAGTGAAGGAGTAACACACATCCATCCATCCGTCCATCCACACAACATTCGCTTTTATAATATTAACTAGTGTGTAAGGCCAAAATTAACTGGCTGACTGATTCTGACTTAAAACTGGGACAGATCGCTATGAAATTAAACATACCTACAACAATGTCTTGGACATTGATTGATAAAGATCTTTTTATGAAACTTCGCTGCTAAAAAAATAAAATTGGGATGACATTTTTTTTATAAAATGTCCACCAATTTCAAAAATTCGGCATTCGAATAGTCGATAACCAGCTTTTCTTATACTTTGCCTCAACAAATAGCCGCGGGATAGCTTTTTTATGCGTTAGGAGTTAGGACATCAAACAAGCCGACGATTCTTTTGATCTTAAAAATCAACCGTCACCGATATACACCAAAGATGTAATAGGCGCTAAAAACTCTAACCTCTAAGCGAAGCCGGAGACTATACATAGCCCCTGTATAAAAGAAATATCCATCAAAATAATTTGGATAGACCAGGTTTATCAGTTTTGTTATTAATGCGTCATATGGAAAGTACTGGATCATTTTTAACTATTTTATTTTGATAAATAAATTATTCACCAAAACTAGTCAAATAAAGATATTCATATTCAACTAAACAAAGGAACGCCTGTTTCCTCAAGGGGTTGGCATACATGCTTAACGCCACCGACCAACTCGCGGTTGGTTCGGGCCTCGGCTCTGGCTCGCGGCTCGGGTTTGTTTCCCGACGGGGTTAAATAGATAGAGGAGCCAACAATCATTTGAATCATGAATCATTTGAATTGAGGTAAATTTATGCGTAATTTTATACAGTAAGCATTTATTTTGTCATGTCGGATTGTGTTATAGCTGTAATTAAACGATTTTTACGAGTTATAAAACATTTCCTATTGATATTCATAATGGAAATATTTATTACTAATTAATATTGCTGAGTGTGGAGGAAGCAAGGCAGCTGTAGGGATCGTGACATTTCGCAATCGATCTCACTCCCAACCCACCGCAAGGGACTTGACGTGAAATTATGTATGTGTATGTATGTATGTTTGATATAACTATTAGGTATAAGAATATTCTAAGAATCAAATTTAAGAAAAGAGGATTTTAGGCATAACAAAAGTTAAACGTATTCACAATTTTCCAATACTTTATGTATTGGAAAATTGTAAATATGAAATGTATCTCTGACAAAATAAAATTTGAACATGCACGCTTTTCAATTCTCGCTGGAAAATGCACTGACCATTTGAGCTCTCAAGGGTACAAATCTTGTGGTGAAATTTTTATTTCCTTTCTTGTCGACTACATCGACAGGTAAATGCAACATATTTTTCTTTCTTTAAAAAATTGTGAAAATTTATCCCAACAAACACGAGAAAAATGCTAAGTACAATAAAAATAACTTAAAAACGTATTCTTAACAGTAAACACTATTAACAATATAAAAGGTGTAGGTACAAAAAATTTTCTTGCTTTGTTGTATGTACCTTACAGGTTTTTGTTAGTTTAGAAGTTACAGACATAACACTCAGTTTATGGTGACCAAAATATAACTTCAAATACTAAAGGTAAGAAAGAAAGAAAGAAAATTATTTATTTGCGGAAAATGTGTGTAAAGGAGATGTTACAAAAATATTTAAGTATATCAACATACCTACTCTACCATATTTTGGTGTGCAAATATTTTAACATTTATAAAAAAATATTATTTAATTAGGTACATATGCTTTAACTTTTAAGCCAATTATTTATATTTGTAATTAGTTTATTTATTACCAAAACATTTAATAACTATAATTGAATTTAACCCTGTCTACTGTAAACTACCACCGTTTCCAAACCTAGCCAGACAGGAGAAGAAACGGCAAAACAAACTCCTCGGCAACCATACCTTTCATTATATCTATATATAAAAAAATGAAACCCGTTTTCCTTGGTCACGGCATCACGCGTGAATGGCTGAACCGATTTCACTCATTCTTTTTTTGTTGTATTTGTTATTATTAGGAGAAGGTTCTTACGGAAAAAAATATTAAGAAAATCTCTCGAAAATTTTGAAAAATGTACATTTAGTTTTGCATATTTTAAAAAACGTGCGTAACGAATGTCAATGTCATTCACAACTATAGACTATATTGAATTGAAAGAGCATCGTTATAATCGTTTGTTCGGAAACGTGGTTACTTAATTAAATTCGAGCATCATTTGTTCGGAAACGTTATAACATTGTAATTTTTCCCATACAAACTGAACGGGCGGTACAAAGTTCGCCGGGACAGCTAGTTTGGTTATTAATTATTAGTTATTTTGCTATAAATTCTTATCTACAAGAAAATTCTTGACACTATCATATGTTTTATCTAACAAGTCAAATACCTTCCTTCGAAATCTTTTTAATGGAAGTGATTTGAGATTATCAGGAATTTGGTTGTATATACGAATGGACATGCAGTAAACATTATTTTTATAAATATTAAGTTTTTGGTTCGACACATGCAATTTCTCACTATTTCTAAAACATTAAATTCCCAACGTTTCAGCATTTGTTTTAAACAAATGATAATGTTTTTTTTTACAAATACACATACACAGCCAAGATATACAAACAAGGTAAAGGTAAAATTTTTAGTGATTTAAAAAGTGGTTTGCATGAATGCAATTGGTTAACACTACATATGGCGCGAATACACTTCTTTTGTACTCTAAAGATTTTAATTAAATCTACAGAATTTCCCCAAATAGGAATACCATATTGCAAAACCGAAGAAACATACCCATGATAAGCTAAGAGAGTTGCATCCAAGCCTGCTACTTCTCCTATTCTTTTCAATACATATGCAAACCTATCAATTTTATTGCATAAAGAGTCAATATGTGAATTCCAAATGCAATATTTATCAATTTTAACTCCTAAGAAGTTGGTAAAATCTACATTCTCTATAAAAGCATTATTTAAAAATATTTGTAATTTTTTAGTTTCTCTTTAGTGGGCCTGAAATTCGACTAATTTTGTTTTTGTAAGATTTATTTTAAATTTATGCTCATGTAACCATTCAGCCACTTTATTTAAAGATACAGTTGTTTCTTTAACTAAATCACTTCTATTATTACACGTGATGAGAAGGGTAGTATCATCGGCAAATAAGACAGAATCATGGTTAATAGCATCAGGCAGATCATTTATGTAAATTAAAAAAAGTAATGGGCCTAAAACGCTACCGTGTGGTACACCGCAGTCATTTAAAAGATACTCGTAATATGAAGTGTAAACTTTTTTGCGGTTACCATTTAGTCTAGATATTTCAACAGACTGTTTTCTATTTTCTAAATAGCTTCTAAACCAATCTAACTATTTACCTATATTACCATATCTCTCAAGTTTTGTTAACAAAATTTCGTGGGACACAAAATCAAATGCTTTACTCATGTCAAAAATACAGAAAGTGGTAGATATATGTCTAAAGTATAACGTATAATACAATATTTCAAGTATGCGCAACTGTTATTGGGAAAAAAGTAGAGAAAAACCGTTCCGAAAGAACAAAATTTGCCGGGAGATAATAAGACAACCAATGAAAATACCTACACCTTTTACCGCAATGTGAAGTGTAGGGTATTCTGCAACTACCACCTTAACAGATTAAGAAAATATCTGCAAACCAGATGAGAAATGGTTTTGGACAGGGTAGAGCAAATTAGAGGTTCACAAGATTTTAATACTTTAAGGGACTCCGACACATATAACCTAAAAGTGTATTAAAGTTGCTCCTCCCATCATGATAGCGACATAAAACTCCCTCGGTAGAAACTTCCTCTCTATGATTATGACTACATTGCAGATTCAGTCAGCAGCACCATTTAGTTTGGATTAGTTTTACATTGTGCCAACTATGTCTCCAGCAAGACCCAGCACATCAATCATTCGAACACCATCTTAGAGTCTATTGTATAATGCACATCATCCTCTATCTCCTGTAATGACCTGGGCGTTCAGTGCAATATCCTTTGTATTAAGCTCTTAGGTCAACTTGAATTACCAAAGAATACAATCACCAAATCAGAATGTTAAAAAAATATAAATTTTCAGTTCTATAAATCAAATAATTACATAGAACTGTTATTTCTTTTTAAAATAGCAACCATTATAAAAACATATAAAGGTAATATTAAAATTAAGTAATATTTATCAAGAAATATTAAATTTTACAATATCGGTTTTTGCAAATTTATATAGGACATATATGTATTTTTGGTATAATTTAAAAACTTGATTTTTCCTCGCATTGTAAAAGATTTTTCTGATTTTTTTTGTGAAACATTCACATGAATTTAACAAAGATTTAATGAGGTATTTTTGAGTACTTGTTAACGCGTATTTCTGTTTACTTTCTTTAGTCTTTTTGTAGTCTTGAAGGCTTGGTATTGAGACTGAAATATTTTTTGGGAGTCTGCGTTTATATATATTTTTTTAATTACTCATGTGAGATTTCCAGAGGAACTTTGGGCGTTAAACCAAGTCATTTAGTTGTGTTTAAGGATAGGACTCTTTGTTAGCTGACGTAAATTGGTATTTTCTTTATTTTTCCTCTTATAAAATTAAAAAAATAAATCAAGCAATTCAAAATTAGCTGTCACAAAACCTGTAATTTTTTGCGTTCAATTACAAAATCAAAAAAATACGAATTGTAAATTCATATAATCTAACTGATGAAAGCTCGCCTTTTGCGCATTTTTCCGTCTCCTGCTTTTTGTAAGTATGTATGATATATGTGTTACTTATTGGTCTTATTAGATCAGATAAAAAGTAGATGCGCGATTTTCTATACAAAGTGTACGTAGATGTAATTTCGGAATTCAAGAAGTATATTTATATTTGTGATATTGTAAGGCAGACAAGCAGACATTTTTCCTGATGGTAAGAGAAAGTGAGACCCATGGCTGTCCTGTGACCGGATTTTCTGCAGTAGTACAAGTCTAGCGGCTACACTATCCTTCCAATTTCAACACGAAGGTACTAACACTAAGGCGATAGAAATAGATAAGACGGTGGACGTAGGAAGCTCGGCATTATGCCATCAGTTGTTATTTTTTTGGTAATAGACCATTTGATGATGAAAAATGAAACTTTGTTCGCCTGTTAGGAGTGGCCTGGTAAGAAGGCAGAATATCTATTCTGAACAGGAGACTCGGACCAACACAAAAATCTTACTCAAATCAAAAATTAACTTTTAATTACACTTTTCGATTAAATGAAATCTTAATCACCGATTTTGGTAAACACAAGTTCAGATTTTAATTAAAATTGACATGCTTTAATTAAATAGAACTCGATCTAAATATAAACTACAACCATAAATTTGTTTCATTTGTATTTTTTTGTTATAATGTTGTTATACAAGTATAACTTTTCGATAAACAAAAACAAAAATACTCATGACTCACCAAGTTAGACTTCCCTTATAAACTTTATAAAACATTTTAAAACGACAATAATTAAAAGTTTGAATTAGTAAATTAAGGGTACATTAAAAGCAATTACTTAAGTTTATTTAGTTACGGCGGCCCGTAGCGGTTGGGGCTACGTCGTAGCCGGGCGGTTTAAGTCGGGGTTTCGCGTAAACTGATCAAATTATGGCGGGGGCGTTTTGTGTGCGTTAATACGGTAAACATACAATGAATCTAAGGATAAAAAAATACATGTTAGTAAAATGAAAACTTATTTTAGAATAGTTTGACTTATTTTTAATGTTCATTTGCGATTTCTGTTTATCGTAAAATGACTGAAAGTTTATTATGCCAATTTTATTTATATTAATTTTCACTATTATCTGAATTTACATATTACATTACATTTTTTTGAATTCCACTCCTAAATTACAAAAAAATACGAATCAGAAAACCATTGATCGTTACTATTTATAGTAGGTACTATTTGGTACATTAAATTTATCTATCTTTATGTATTGTTAAATTAGTTTTTTATCCAATAGTAATTATAAATCTCATTGAAATTCATCTTTAAAACGCAGGACGACTTTATCAGGCTTAAAGTATTATCGTACCGACTTTTTGGTAACTTTGCGAAACACGATAATACTAAGAGCTCTTTTGATTATTCAATAATAAAAATGTACTGAGGTATAAATCATATATAGCTCATTTTGTACATCTACACTGATAAACTTATCTTTAGAAAATATTTAAATTAGAATTTGTTTGTAGTCTCCGCCATCGTGACATACACAAGTTCGTGTAGAGGAAATGTCATCGTCTCATAAATCAAAGCAAGTATAGGATACTGCAACTGAGGCACGCCATGAACTTTCAATACTTAAAACAATGACGAAAAATATGTAAATTTAAAGAAACAAGTCCAGAATACAGTTTAGTTTATTATTACATAATAGATACGAATTTCGAAGATTTGATATTATAAAAAATTAGGGAATATAGTAATTTGTTGTACTCAAGATATGGAACTGGAAATGTACAGTGAGCAAAAGTTTTTTATTTCCAGGTGTTAAAAATCTTTATCGCCTCCGTGCATGTCTAGCGGTCCGGCATCGGCAAGTCGACTTGACCTTTTGAGATCCTGGTTTTGATACCCAGGCCGGGCATTAAAAAATAGAAAATTGTGCATTTTCACTTTTCTGATAAGTTTCCTGGGATTGGATATGTGCCTGGTTGGCTATAGGCTTACCACCTATCACTTTGTAGGACCTAGTGTTTTTGGCTAGTCGTGGGTTACACTGATTGTGCATCTGCTACCTCCTCGGGAATGCGTTTTATTTAATCTTTAGAATAATCTACCAGATTAATTCATGGTGGTTCCGTTTCTTGAAATTCCCTTTCAGTTCCACTTCACGCGGTCTTCAGCATCACTAGTGATATGTCAGTAGGTAATACGAGTATTTTTTTTTATGTTATAGGAAGGCAAACAAGCAGGCAAATTTCCTGATGGTAAGAAATTCACGCCGCCTAAAGACACCAAAGATGTTAATGATGCGTTGCCAACCTGAGGTCAGGATGTTAGGCCTCGAGCAAAAGTAAGTTAACCGGCTAACTTACCCTCCGGCCCGGAACACGTCATGACGTTATGGCGGCAGGAATAGGTAAGGCGGTGGTACCGATACGAGCGAGTCGCTGCGAAACTCTACCACCTAGTCAGATGTCACGGTGTTAGCGACGATAAGCATATGCTCGCCTTTTACGAGCTGCCTGGCAAGAGAGGCAGATGGTCTATTCTGCAAAGGAGCCCGGACCAACACGGGGATATATACATAAAACTACTACCAGCCCCACTTTCCAGTTAGTTTTTCTAAAGAAAGCAACACTTAAAAAAGTTTAATAATACCCGCCAAAACATACAATGAAGCTAAGAAGCCATCTCGATCACGTGAACTTTCTACTAAAATCATCCGTTCAAGAGATATGAGGCCACAGACCAACACAAACAGACACGTCTAAGTTAAAGACACTCACTCCTCTTTTTCCGTAGGGGTTTAAAAATAGATATTTTCAAGCCCGCATTTTATAAGAAGTAGGTAATAACACAAGCACAACACCTATTATTCTAAATATAACACCTATTATTATTAAGCCGAAAATATTTAGTCCCACATTCTAATAGGTGGCACTGGGCACTTAATAAATCTCGGACAACGTTTTTTTTATTAAAAACTAACTGTCCCGGCGAACTTCGTTCCACCCGTTCAATTTGTATGGGAAAAAGTAAAATGTTGTTTTTCTTAGTTTTCACGAAAATTTTTTAATTTTTCTTATCTTTTAAACCTTCCCTGAACTTGAACAAATAATTCAAAACCAAAATTAGCGAAATCGGTTCAGCCGTTCTCGAGTTTTAGCGAGACTAACGAACAGCAATTGATTTTTATATATATAGATTGAAAAAAATACACAGTTAAGTTTCTTGACCCAGGAATTAAAACCAAGACTTCATGAAGTCAACGCTATCATCGAAATCACTACACAACAGCAGCGAGAGTTACTTTTTCTGGTGATAAAAATCACGCAGAGTTCTGCACAGCATTTGAATGGTTTTGGTACCACTTTCATACCTATATACCTGTCGCCGATAGGGTAGTTGCTCAAAATGCTCACGTGGCCTTCAAATTGCTCACGTAGCCTAAAATGCTGTCCTGGTGTCAAGAGGCGACAGTTGTCTTTTACTTGCATTCTATATCTTTGAATATAAAAAAAAAATGGGTGTAGTTATAAACCCCCGTGTTGGTCCGGGCTCCTTTGCAAAATAGACCATCCGCCTTCCTGCCAGGCAGCTCGTAAAAGGCGAGCATAAGCTTACTGTCACTAACACCGTGACGTCCTACTAGGTGGTAGAGATCGCAGCGACTCGCCCGGATTGGAACCACCGCCTTACCTATTCCTGCCAACATAACGTCATAACGTGTTCCGGTTCGGAGGGTAAGGTAGCCGGTAAACTAACTTTTGCTGGAGACCTAACATCCCGGCCTCAGGTTGGCAACGCACCATTATCACCATTGGTGTCTCTAGGCGGCGGGAATTTCATAGCATCAGGAAATCCGTCTGCTTGTTTGCCATCCAGTGTCATAAAAAAATCTTAGAGATTTCCTAATTTCGACTTTATCTCTTTTTACGTTATTTTACAATAAAGATTACTTACTGGTTATGAATGTGAAGGAAGCAAGACAGGTTTGTCAGGATCGTGAGGTCTGGTACTCGATACTCTCTGCCTACCCCATAAGGGACTTGGCGTGAAGATTTGTATGTATGTATTGGTTAAAAGTACAAAAAAGCACTACCCGATCTAAAATGTTTTAAAGTTATAGACAAAAAACCAACCACATGTACAAGAAGACACCAAAAACTGGGACACATTAAAAATTTAAATTCCAGTATCGTTTGTGGCCAGGTGTTGCTTCCCACGGCGAAAGTCCAACTAGCTTATTGTACTTATCTGTTATTGACTTTTTATGGGATCGGAAAACAAACAGATGTATTTCTCATTAAGAAATACCTATCGCCTTCAGTTAATTGAGGCCCATATTTAATTACTACATTTTTATATGTATAACAACATCTAGAGCTGTATAAAAATACTGTAAAATTACATCTCCTGAATAAGAGAAAACTATCGCCTAAAGACACCAAAGTGTTAGACAAGACTTCATGAGGTCTCGGGTTCGATCCCAGGGTCGGGCAACAAATAAAAATAGAAAATGTGTTTTACCAAATTTCTAATAAAAATAACGCTGCCGGTTGGCGATAGACTTGGCTCACATTGTGGGACTTAGTGTCTTCGGTTTCGCCTAGTCGTGGGTTGTGCCTCGCCTACTTAATGTTTAATGTTTAAACTCTATTTAATGTTACATAAAAGAAGTATCTTAACGCCCGTTTTCGCGAATAAGTAGGCAGTTTAATGTCACAGGCAATAAGTTTTATTAGCAGATTTTATTAATAAAATAAAAACAAATATTTTATTTAAACAATTTTCTTAATTTTTGTTTTAAGTTAATCCGTTGCAATGTAACATCTCTATAAGAAAATTAAAAAAAAGAGAGGACAAATGTGGTAGAAGTGTACAATGGTACATTATTTACTCTAACACTCTTGAAAAAATCCAAAATCGCATGCTCTCTGCAATAATTGTATAAGTACAATTATTTTAAAAATGCATTTGCCATGCAAAACCACGAGCATGCACCGGCTATTGGCGACTATATAAAGAATTGCATACATTTCTTTCATAGCTTGCTATTTTGAAATCTTATTATTTATTACGACAAAAAGTATTAATCTTGCTCTTTGATTAATGATTAAAAAACCTTTCAAAACACTAAAGCTACTGCCACACTGACTGACTGACAGTGTACGGCAGTTAGAGTTAAACTTAATCGCATTTAAAAAAAATTGTGATCGCGTTTTTGTGATTTTCTTGTAATCGCGCTTTAAATAATGAAACTTGTCATAAATAATAAGAAGAAAATTAATTAAATTTTCAAAGAACTTATTAAACATAAAAAAAAATATTCTATAAACGTTAAAATATTGCGCACAATGTGGTGTGACATGTTCATATTTTTATTTATATGTTTTAGTAACAACGTTTTAATACACATAAATAATTTTAATTCAATTTGTTTTCTTTAAAATCTTTTAGTAATTATTGTTATAGATTTCTGTTCATCCTTGTTAATTCTTAACAAATATTAGATATAGATAATAGTTTTTTTTGTGTATAATCTGAAGATGACCCTAAAACGTCTGGCCAGTGTAGTAGTTAAAAGTGGGGTATCATAGCCATACATAAGATTGACTTGCGTACCTATCTATATTTTGTACTAAAAATGCTACAAAATAAACAAACAATGCCATTGCCGCTCGTAAAATATAAGCGCCTAATTTTAAAAAATAGCAAGTACTTCTCGAATTATGTTTATTAAAATCAGACAGGAGGTACATTTTACGATGTTTTAAAGGCTCAATTTCTAAAATACTATATGTTAGGGGTATGAAGATCATTTGTATAACGTACCAGTAGTGAAGTCAGGTGGACTTCTTCAACTACTGGTGCTAATCCATACCTGCGTCATACTTCTATTTGCCGTCATAACATTATTGTTTAGCATTGTAAATTGTAATGTTTCATTTTGAAGGAAAGTGTAGCCGGTAAAGCTTCTTAAGCTCGAGATTCTGGCCATAGATTGCCATTAGCATCAAGAAATCTCATGTATGTCTTATTGAACTAAGTTTATTGAACTAACTATATAAGTTTCTATATAGTGTGTCTATAGCTTAAGATCCTAGACGGCAACGGGAAAAGTCACGTAACTGGACGAGGACAGTTCATTGAACCTTCGCGTGTGTAAAGCCGCGGTCAAGGGGGTGGCCACAGAAAGCATTTCACTAATACATTACCGAGTTTTGAGAAAAGGTTATTCTTATAAACAAATGATCACAATATATGAATTCATTAAAAATTAGGCTTCGGTAAAAAAAGACTAGCTACGTTTTATGCAATACAACCTTGCGTGGGACCGCTAGTTTTAGTAAATAAGTGCTAATTAGATGCAATATGCGATAAAAACAATCCACAAGATATGACTTAAGATAATTAAATGGAAATCTATAAATTAATGGCTATTCCCTTTTGTCCCGCAAATCTTGAGATAAGCTCTATAATTCTAATCTCTAATTAGAATTAAATCAGAATTAAATTAAAATCTATAATTCTAAAATATAATCTTTTTAATCTCGATTTCATGAAAATTTAAATCGGATTTGTGGCAATTCGTACTATTGAAAATTTTGGAACTATTTCCAAAAAAAATAACGATTCCGATTTATATCAAATTACTACTCTTATTTCGTATTTAAAATACATGTTAATATTTCGCTAGTATTGTTTTCATTTCCATGGTATCGATATTCAAGAGCTGAGCTGTTCACGGGTATATGATTTTTTTATGTGTTTCGGTAAACTGGTTTCGGTTCGGTTTCTGCAAAATTTGACGAGGAAAATTGGAATTATAGCGACATTTCACATGTTTTTAAATGTCACTGACATATGGCCGGGGTGTTTTGTCTAATATGCACGTCTGCTTGTTAACTTACCCTCTGAATCGGACCACCAAAGTGCCAAACACTGCAATTATGGCGGCATGAATAAGCGGGTAATCCCCAACTGGACAAGTTGCTGCACAACACTCTACGGCCAGTAGTTTTTTTATTAATATTCCACCCACTTAACCAATTCTTGCCTTTTACAAAGGAGAGCGGAGAGAGTCAGATTGTGTACCTACCCTATTCTACACAAGAGAACTGGGCAAGCACGGAGAAAAAAACTGTATTGAAGTGTATTTTCGTATAGTCTTTTAGTTAATGTTCCACCCACTCAATTAATTCTTGTTTTTTACAAAGGAGAGCGGAGAGAGTCAGATTATGTACCTACCTATTTATACACAAGAGATCTGGACCAGCACGGAGAAAAAACACTGGGTATTTAAAAGTATTTTCGTATAGTCTTGTTAATTATGTTCCACCCACTTAATCAATTCTTGCTTTTTACAAAGGAGGGCGGAGATAGTCAGATTGTGCACCTACCTATTCTACACAGAAAAACTGGGCCAGCACGGAGAAAAAAACCGTATATTTTTATATGTATTTTGGCATAGTCTTGTTAATGTTCCACCCACTTAATCAATTCTTGTTCTTCCAAAAAAGAGCGCAGAGAGTCAGATTGTGTACATACCTATTTTACACAGGAGATCTGGAGCAGTAAGGAGAAAAAAAACTGTGTATTTAAGTGTATTTTCGTTTTATTCCAAGTGTTTTTCTAGAAAGTATCTGTAATCTATAAAACTTATTTTTGGCATTGTTTTAGGGCTAACAGTTTTCGTGAGACACGGCCCTATTTAGACAAATCGCTTTGTTGTTTGCACTAGTTCCAAGTTTTATGGGTTATACGTTGGACTTAAAACTTTGTCATTACTATAGTTAGTTAAACTTAGTCCACGAGCGGAAATTTCGGGCCTTTTGTTATTCCACAAGTAAAAATTAGCTTATTTTGAACAGCAAGTAATAATAACTAAGTGTGGTCGTTTGCTTGAAAAGCTTACCAAAAAACGCGAAGTAACTTGCAAAGCTGGGCAGTTAAACAATTTTTCTAACAACACCTTGCAATTGCGGGGTGATTATGGAATGTACGATAACAATCTATGTAGCACAATGGCCGCCAAACCATTAAGTCAAGTAATAGACTAGAAGAATTACATATTTTCGAAACACAGACAGACAACGTCTACGAACAATTATAATTTGTGAGTTGTACACAGGCGTCTACAAATCATGGCAGTGTAAGTAATTTATATGAGAATATTAATTATTTAAAAGTCCTGTAAAGTTTCGAAAGTCATGAGATTCGCATCACATTAGTCATTTAAGAAAAGAGATTATTTTTATGATATTGGAATTCACGCTAGGTGATAACTTTTTTTTCTATCTGTTAACTAAACAATTGATTTTACATATACATGTTTGTATTAATAGGGGTTCTAGATGGTTTCAAACATTGCTTCCAATCGACATCTCTGGCCATAGATTTAATTAATATTACTACTACTACGGTACTACATAGGGTGACCTCCATAAAATATCTCGGAGCTATCATCGACCAGACTCTACGTTTCAGACCCCACATAGATGCGTTAACGTGCTGAACCTCTTGCAGAAAATTCATGCCGCCTAGTTTGTTATACCGCAACTTGTATACCTACGTAATATAACTCTTCCTAATAATATTAAGTGTATGATTTGTTTAGGAGCTTCTAGAGGAAATTACACTGGAACGATGTAACAGTATCATTTTTTAACTGCGCAAGTTTAAATAGCACGTATACAAGAAATACATAGAATATTGTTTTAATGACATAAATGCCTGTCCTTGTTAAAAATCGAACTTGAGTCTCGCAAGTGACATAGGTAAGTGTCAAATGTTATTGGTACACATTCACATCATTCATTCAATGGATGCGAAAACTCGAAAATTCCTAGTAATATTATAAATTTAAGTTTGTTTGTTTCACTTTTACGGAAAACTGTGATTAAGTATGTATGTCATCATGAATATTTGTACATATGTTATGGGAAGTATTAAAAGTAAGATAGGATATTTTTTTAATTACTGAAACGCGAGCTAAGATTATGGTAACATAAAAAAATAATGTCGTTAATCTCTATTGTTTTTGAAGTCCAGGTAGGAATTCTAGGCTATACTCTCCTTCTCTTTTTAACCGAAATAAAAAAAACAAGGTGGCTTTCAATTCGGCCATTAATATATTTTTTTATGTATGTACACCGATTTCTCCGAGGTTTCTGAACCGATTTAGGTACGTAATTATTTTTTTGTTTGATGCGGAATAGTTTCAAATTGGTCTTATAAAAATTGATCTAGTTAGGCCCATTAGTTTTTATTTTATTAACATTTTTTATCTACTTTCACCTATCCCGATGTAAATTTTTATTAAATTAAATCATATCAGCAATAAACTAAAAAGTATTAAATAAAAATAACTACGTTAATAAAAACCGACTTATAATAGGTAGTATATAATTTAGTTAGATAGTATATAATTTAGTTTTCAAGTCGGTTTTTATTAACGTAGTTATTTTTTATGAGAGAAGTCAGCGAACAAGCACACGGCTCTCCTGATGGTAAGAAACAACTGTGGCATATTAATTATAGACACAGCAGATGTAATTAATAGGTGGATCACTACCCTATGGTCGGGATGTTAGGCTTTTTGAGCAAGTCTACTTGCTACCTTACTGTCTGGACTGTAACATTACAGTTATTATTATGGCAGGAGTATGTAAGGGATTCCTAGTCGGGCAAGTTGTTACACAGCGCTCTGTCACCAGTGATCTAGTTGGTAATTACCTATTTAATTTTAGTGCTTGCCTTTCAGCAGCCTGGCACTGAGGCATATGATCAATTTTTTACAAGGTAACTGGACCAACACAGGGAAAACACCGTGTTCCGACTTCCGTTACAATCAGGCTGGATTTCACCGAATCTACGCTGTCAACGTAAAAACGCGATTAGTCAATTTTCAAGAGTACCTATATATATAATGTCAATTTTATTGTCTTCTGTGACAAACACATTTTATTTTTGAACTATTTTACTTGGTAAGTACATTCTGAGAAGGGTGACAGGTATATCGCCAATAACTTTAAAAGAGTACTTGCCAGAGCTTATGCTTAGCGAATGATAATTAAACTCGTTTACACCGAACTAAGTTTTACTAAAATCGGTGTTCAATAGGATCGATGAAATCAGACCTAAGTCTTCGTTTCTTGGATCGACCTCTTTTCCTGGTTCCCGGCGGCTTTATGGCGTTCAATAGCATTGCAAATTACTCTAGCTATTATGAACGATAACCATCTGGCTTGGTGCAATGGCCGCCAAACCATTAAATAACCCATTAGCTAACAGATTGACTCTATAGATACTCTCAATTGCCTAATGATTTGTCGAAAAATTCATGTACATGCATTTTCATACTGTTCTTACAAGTAGCAGTTCCGACAAACTACGCGTACCGTTATATCTGTAGAGATTTTCCTGATATTTTAATTGATATTCTTCTATTCAGAGCGGCGACGAATTAAACAATCACCCCGTAGGTACCATTAAAATTAGCACAGCTGATCTTTTAGTTGTTCTAAGAGGTTTCGTGGACTGAACTTTCAACTTAGTTAACGCAACTCGAGCGGCCCGTTACGTGCTTCGCTACGAATAAACTGAAATATTTAAAAAATGTATTCGAACGTCAAAGTCATTTATTCAAACAAAAAATGTATTAAGTGTTAGCTATTTAAAAAAAAACAACAAAACAGAGAAAGAAAAAACAACTGAAAAAAGTTTCAATATCACAACACAATCACCACCTGAAAAAAGTCTCAGTTTGACCGAAAAATACCCATTATTAAAATGATCCGCCATCTTTTCAATTAATTTGTTACAAAAAATGTGATAAATGAAGAATGGCTCTACCGATTTTATGCAAACTTCACATAAACCATCTACTATATAGTCCGAACAAAGCCTAAACATTTGGTTTGGATACGTGAGCCCGTCCTTGAGTTATAAAATTACAACGAAAAGTAGCATTGATTTTTATATATGTTACAGTTAAAACCCGTTGTTAGATAGAACGCGTTTTCCCTAATTAGGACTAGTTTTTAATAAATTCCTTTGTTAAAACTAGAAATAACTAGTGAAAACTAGGATTACCATTAATGTTTTTGATTTTCAGATAAAACTAGTTGTCACTACGAGCTTTACTTAAAACCAACACTAGAGAAACTAAATTGGTTTGAAAACAAGATAAAGTTTTAAAATATTTGTTAAAAAGATATAAAACAAACACACCTGGCAAAAATAATAATCTTGCCCTTACCTTACACTAAAGGAACATTTTAGGGCATATCGACATAAAGTAGTTGCCAAGGTGACAATATCAATTAAATCATATAATCAAACAAGTTAACAAAACAGAGCCATAAAATTTAAAAAAGGAACATTGGTTAACATACACTAAAAATAATCAACGGTCTTATTACAAAGGATAAGGATCTATTTGTTATTGCAAGACAAACTGTTTTGAGTTACAAAGACAACCGGTTTTCTTGCAGAAACACCTTTTGACATACCTACATCCTTTCTTGTAACTAGGAAGAACTAGTTTTAACTGGTATTGAATTTGGAACATTAGTTAACTCTAGTTTCAACAAAGGCTTTTAGTGAAAACTAGTTCTAACTAGGAAAAACGCGTTTCATCTAAATACGTAGACTAATACAAAGACAGATATACGAAAACAAATAGCAAGGATTCTTTGCTGGTGAAATTAATTGTTTTTAAATTCGGAAAGACGGAATTTGCGAACCAGACGCTAGGATGTGAGCTCACCGGTTTACCTGAATCTCAACGTGGAATGCGACAACGGCAAGCACTGACGTAACTACAATAGGACAAAGATCACGATTTTACGATATGTGTAAATAAACAGCAAAAGACAAATTCAAATTATACAATCATTATCTTTTATCCTGTTGTAAGTAAACTGCTATCTCAACGGTCATAGAGTAATGAAACAAAGTTAGTAGCTATTGTGAAATAATAGAACATTGTTTGGGCCACCAGCAACTATGTATTCGTGTTTATAAAACACTATCAGTTCTAGGTATAGTGACCACCACGCCGTGATCCGGCGAAAGGAAGCTGAGTGCGCCGCTGACTGAGTGTTCCTGGAACCCTATCGACCCTTAACATTGATTTCATTCAACTGCAATTTCTTTATTGTACTATTGTTAGTGTAAACGCACACTTCACTCTTTCAATTGGAAACTTTGAAACATAGTGTAATCGCACATTTAGAACAATATTTTTGTGGCTAAAAAATATCATTTCAAGTTTACAATTTTTTATCCTCTGCTATCGTAGATTTTAATGAAAAGAATATCTTTTATTTTCACGAATTGTACAGAGTGATAGAAGTAAATCTGACAATGCTTAAGACGAATTTGCAAACCCGAGTAAGTATAATAATTGCTAAGTCAAAAACTAGTGCATTTCTGGAAAAATATGTGTATCTGTCATTTTGTGTAGTAATTTATTATTAGAGGGAAATTCACAAGTAAATAAAGCGTTTGTAAAAAATATGTTTGTGCAAATAGACCACATAAAACACACAGGTCACTCTTAAAATCATTTTAGCGCAGTAACTGCACTTCATTAAAATAAAAAATCTCAAACAAATAGTATTTTCTATGACTTGCCTAGGATTTAACTGTCAGATCAAAACTTAGGTTAAGAACGCACTTTCGAGTTTGGTCCTATTAACCAAACATGAAAGTGCGTTGTTTCAAGTAATAAAAATTAAAATCGGTTCAAAAATAACAGAGAAATCAATAAACATGCATAAAAATCTAACATAATATTACCAAAGTCGGTTAAAAATGATATTTTAATAAAATATTTTAAATATTTAAGATTTTAAGGCTATTGTCAAAAGTCTTTTTTCAAATAGGTATTAACTATCTATTTTTCAGAACTTCTTATAGAAGTTTCTTCATTATTTAAAAACACACAAAAAAATTAGACCATTGAATGTTTAGCTTAAAAAATTACAAAAGTTCATAAGATAACTTTAGGAGAAAGAAAGTTGTTTCACTGTGCCGGCTAAACAACTGTGAAATATGCTCGTATTATTTAAATTATGTATTTTAAATATGTTGAATCGGAGATAAAAACCTGAATTTTTTTTTGAATGAAAATTTGAATCGGAGAAAAAAAAATTGATAAGATATTTTCAAAATAACGTATAAGTTAATAAATAACTGGGATTTAATCAGTTTTCAGCAAAAAAATCAACATGGGTTCTCAAATAGATTAACATTCATAAAAAAGTTCAGTTCTTCTTTTAGTTCGATCAGTTCAGAAAGAAGATTAATAAGGAACAAAAAACCTATAAGTTTTCTAATTAAAATAAGAGAGGTTTATACTAAAAAAACAATATGTTGTTATAGAAGAGTAATATATATATTATTTAAAAATGAAACCCGTTTTCCTTGGTCACGGCATTACGCGTAAATGGCTGGACCGATTTTACTCATTCTTTTTTTGTTGTATTTGTTATTATTAGGAGAAGGTTCTTACGGAAAAAAATATTAAGAAAATCTCTCGAAAATTTTGAAAAATGTACATTTAATATTGCATATTTTAAAAAACGCGCGTGACGAATGTCAATGTCATTCACAGCCATAGACTATATCAGTCTAGCGAAATTAAAAACAAAAAAAAACTTTGTGTCGTAAATAATATTGTTATCTCACTCTCTCTTTACGGTTTCTCTTTTCCTCAAAGACATTTATGCCCTTAAAACATGTAGTTCTCTTACTAGTCTGTAGTTACTTTATGGACAGTTACTTCAAGTTACTTTACTCTTTGGTCTGTGGTCATTTGGTGGGAAAGTTTAAATGTCATAACAGTGTGTTTTAGTTAGAAATTTAGAAATATTCATAAAATACCAGATTGTTGAGCTTTTCGTAATTGTATATTTTAAATAACTTTCAATAAATTTGTTTATGATGAAATGCCGCCAAAATAAAGGTTTGTTTCGAGCGAAATATGTAAATATCGAACGTGTCGACTGAACAAAGAAAAAAGAAGATTTATGGCAAAATTTCCATTGAATGAATCCCGGTAAGAAATAAATTGTATTAATTTTTTATGTTATAACTGTAATATAATGTAAAACACGCCATTTAGAATGAATTTTCTTATTTCGCTTTGTTCAAAACATTATTTGTATTGAGTAGTAGTGATGTACGTCCATTATCGATAAACAATATTATACTCATTGCAAGTTTTTTTTTTATTTATTTAATACACATACATAACAAAGTAATATTTTCCATTTTTGACACACAGAACCTACACTAATTGTTGACTAGTGTCATTGGCAGCGCTTCCTCTTGCATTCAATAATTTTAAATTATTTTTACTTTCTATAATTACAATTAACTAATAAACCTGATAAAGTGTATGTGTTCATGCTTGTGTGTGTATTAGTTTTTGTGTGAACACATGCATCAGTTTACTAAAATTATCTTTACGAACTTTTCTCTTACTTCGAGAGTGAGACTTTTTAACCAATTGAAAATTATGCTTTTGATTTCTTTAGAGTTAAAAAAATAAGTCTAAACAGAATTGAACAAAAAGGATTGTAATGACGAATTACGAATAATTGCTGATTTATTTCTTTTTTATGAATAATTATTCAACTTAGTTTATTTGGTCGAAGCAATTTATCGAAAAATGTGTACTAACTTGTTTTCAGATGCCGACAGTGGGTTAAGGCAGTGGGAAATAATTATTTATTAAACGTTCCCATAGAAAAACAGCATACATTAAAATATGTATGTGGTGCACACTTTGAACGGAAAGACTTTAATGTGAATCAAAGTCGGCGAAGATGTCTGCAGTACCATCATTGAATTTATATACTAACCCGATTCCTGGCGAGCTATTGTCAGCATCTCCAATCCCGGACAACAACAAGTTTTACTTTTTTTATTATTAATCTAAAAATTTCTTCAAAACAATAATTTTTGACCTTATAATTTTGCTACTTGCTTTTTTATCCTAATTTTTTGCAGGGAATTATGAACAAAGCTTAAAGCTATCGAATCAACAAGGACTAAGTGTCAAAATATTTTTAATATTTTTTTAGCATTAGAGAGTGAAAAAGCATGAAACCTTTTTGATGGTAACAAACAAATGTAGTTTTAGGTATAATAGCATCACTATTCTGTTGTAAAGGGCTACTCCACCTTTAAGACTGAAACACAATAGTGTTTGGCACTGACGTTATTGCGACAGGAATAGGTAAGGCGATAAATCCTCACTCAAGCAAATTAATAACAGGGTAAATTAAGTTTATATTAGGTATATTCTGTGTAACAGTGTAATAAAGATGACAATTCAAGGTTCAGGCTTGGAGTATGTTAGTTAATTTTTTTTTAATAAGTGGGCTAGAGATTTTGTAAACTTTGAAATTTTAACTCAAATTTTATGCTCATTAATGCTTAATATGCTTAGCAGAATGACAACCTCTTATATTTAAATATCCCAGACCAACACGAGACAAATTTGTATTTATATTCAGGAAATTAAATTAAAAACCTTTACACTTTACAATTTATTACACTTACAATTAATATTTTTATCAAATGTATCCAATTGAACCAATAAACTTATTATAATAATCAGTATATCTTAATTTCTTTGTTAATATAAAAATATGCACGTTAAAAGTCTTTCATTTTCCTTTTATCGTTTTGTGTTCATATTCGTCCAACGTGGCAGTTTACTATTTCAAATTTATTGATTTATTTTAATTTTATTAATTACTATCCAGTATACGTTGGACTTAAATGTGAATACTGATCTGATCTAATAGGGATAAAATCAATTTGTATTAGCTATATATATGCCACCGGTACCTATGGCCTAAATTTTATCGATATCGATAAAAATGAATATATTGCCCAGCAGCTATATTTTATCTGTGAGATTCGTACTTTCGTCAAAACTGACATTTACGTGACGTTTAGTTGGTAACATAGTGCGATGTAAAGGTAAACTGATTATTTTTTTAAAGTACTAAGTCCCGTCTCTTAAAATGTAGTGATTATATTCTCTTTGGACTATATTGAATTGAAAGAGCATCGTTTGTTCGGAAACGTGGTTACTGAATTAAATTCGAGCATCATTTGTTCGGAAACGTAATAACATTGTAATTTTTCCCATAGAAACTGAACGGGCGGAACGAAGTTCGCCGGGACAGCTAGTATAGAATAAACTGATAATTTAATTTCATAATTATGTAGTCAAAGAGAAATAGTTTCTAATGAAAATGTAAGTTTGCGCCTTTTTAAACGGCCTTTTATATCAACATCTGACGTAGTTACAATGTTTTATTAATACTTATGTACCTATTGTCTATACCATTGGTTACAGCACTTTTTTTGGTAAAACTAAATATTGCATCTGTTTACAGCATTAATAGAGAGTGTACTCGTTACGACGGTTATGCTTTCTCAAAGACATGACAAAATGAACCTTCCATACTTTGTTTCATATGGTTACAGCGTTTTCTAGGTATCAAAAAAGTTACTTAACCCTTACTAACCTTACTAAATCTTGTCTCGGGAACATTAGCAAGAAACGATTACTATAATTTTATAGGTTAGCACAAACTGCACAACTTTGCTAAAAACAGCATGCTTGTAAGCGTAACGGTTCATGAGTTACGATTTTTTTTCCTAAAATTTCAAAAGTTTTTTGGCTCTACTGTAAAGTTCTTTCTTTTAGGGTTACAGCGTTTACGCTTTCCATCGTCTATATACCAACAAAAGTTAATTTAAGAAAGTTCTGGTCGGTTATAAATATTTGTTGTAAACATATGTTTCCATCCGTCTGGACCGCAGATGTAATCTAAATTTTATAGTAAGCGAAAGATGGAAACAAAGTTTTCTCTAAGGTTACTTTCTCTGGAAGGCGAAGGGCCTACCTATAAATTCAAAGTTAAATTGAACCACTAACAGCAATGTGATGCGTTTTGTTTTACATTTAAGTGTCTTGTTATTAAATAAACAGTGTGTTTTGTAAATGATTGAGCTCAGATTTTTATATGAACATAAAACATGCAAATTACTTTACACATTGATTTCTTCAGAAAACAGATTGTCTTTAGTGTGCTGCAACCTTTTACATCTAAATTGAAACACGCTATAGGTATTTTGTTTCAAAAGTAGAACGCCTTATCGATTCATTAACACTCAGCAATTATGTTTTAACTGTGTGTTTATTAAATAAAATAGGGTACCAACTGATTTTCTGACTGATTTTCTGTAAACAACACTTTTTGTCACTAACACCGTGACCACGACTAGGTAGAATTTCGAAGGACTCGACCGAAATGGCAACAAAGTTTTATTTGTATCTGCGTTAGCGTTAGTATGCAACCACATCATTTTACGTATTTTTAAAGAATTAAAAAACTGCATTTAATAATTTAAGGTACCGTGTTGGTCCGGGCTTCTTTGCAAAATAGACCATCTGCCTTTCTTGCCAAGCAGCTCGTAAAAGGCGAGCATAGGCTTATCATCACTAGCACCGTGACATTTGACTAGGTGGTAGAGTTTCGCAGCGACTCGCCCGGATTGGTACCATCGCCTTTCCTATTTCTGCCGCCATAACGTCATGATGTGTTCCGGTTCGGAGGGTAAGTAAGTTTACCGGCTAGTAAACTTACTTTTGCTCGAGGCCTAACATCCTGACCTCAGGTTGGCAACGCACCATTACCATCTTTGGTGTCTCTAGGTGGCGTGAATTTCTTACCATCAGGAAATCCGTCTGCTTGTTTGTCTTCCTATAACATAAAAAATATATATTTGTGGGACTAACTAATTTATATTAGTAGAAGCCGTAAAATACTTTTGGAAAACTGCAAGTGTGTGTATGTCGATTGTCGAATTCAATGGAATCCCATTAAAAAGTAATTTACGAATGGCCGATTATTAATAAAACGGAAGCTACAATGTAAAACATTAACAATACTTACTTGGTTAAAAATAACTTCAGTCCCCAAAATATATTTCCAAACGCAATTTTAAATTCAAACAAATTTATAAACACGGAAAATATGTAAACTCGTCGTGTCAAATGTAAACTGTCAATTTTAAACAAATCTAATGATTTTTTTTTAATTTAAATATTAGGTTTATGCCAGTTCCAACCATTTTGTGGTGACAATAAACTTAAGTTTTGGCGCCATCGTGAAAGAAGATGGTAGTAAAGTAATTATTGAATTTTGTGTAAGTTATGAGTAAAATTAGTTAATTTAGGTGGGAATTAGTTTAATTTTGTCCAGTTAAAATGCACAAGTGAAATATTTATGAAAAAATCAGTATATAGTGTATTTCCTCGCTGACTTTGTCTTATGAGGTGGCAGCATGGCCTAAAGGTCTTAGCCGGCACTAAAAGGGGCAAATTAACTTAAACTTAAAAGAGGGTTTTAGCGCCATCGTGAATGAAGATGGTCGTAATCCTATTAATATTATAAATGCGAAAGTTTGTATGTATGGATGTATGGATGTTTGTTACTCTTTCACGCAAAAACTACAAAGCCGATTACGATGAAATTTGGTATGTAGGTAGCTGAAGACCCAGAATAACATATAAGTAGGCTACTTTTTATCCCGGAGTTCCCGCGGGATTGGGACTTACGCGGGTGAAACCGCGGGGCGCAGCTAGTTTTTCATAATTATTGAATTTTGTGTTTACATTGAGTGAAATTAGTTAATTTAGGTGGGAATTAGTCTAGTTTTGTTCAGTAAACGTGCACAAGTGAAATAATCATGAAGAAATTAGCGTATCGCAAATTTCCTCGCTGCCGCCAAACCTCATAGACAAGCTTGTGTAAAGAAACCACCGCTTTACTCAAGGCCCAGACAAGTATTTATAAATAACGATTAAGAATGGAAAGAAAGAAATAATACGGAAGACTTGGTTGTATGGCCTGAAGGCTTTTACTTGCCCCACAAAGGGGCTAAGTAAATAAATAATAATAATAAACTTAAAAGAAAACATGAGAATGGAAGGCTTAATAGTTGCCTGAGTAGGTAATCTATAATATTATGTTCCATATAAATAATGATGTAATAGGTATACATATAACCAAAGAGAATATCATATAACTTACTACGTTACGTCAGTATTGTCTATATATTTGTTTTATGTTTTTATTTCTATATATTGTCTGTATATTACCTAGATAAATCTAGGTATTAAGAGCTCGGTGAAGGTCGACCTAACTTCGGATCTTCGACTATACCTCAGTACGGATACGCCCGTCTCCTGCGAGCTGATTGATAGGACAGTTTATGATCTAAATGGAAGTTTAGGACCAATAGGGGAACAACCTATAGTTTAAAGAATTATAATAATTTGTGTAAAAAAGAGTAGTTTAATGAGAGTCCATGGTATGCATGGTACCAAACTAATAGTATGTATTCACTCCAGAGTTTTGAAGATACTTCAATTTCATGTTCCCGTATACATTTCATTCATTCATTCGAAAAACATAATTCTCTTTGTCTCTCAGTTAAAACATCTATAGAGAATTCTTGGTCATAAATTCAAACTTAGAACCTGATAAAATATTGCTCTGTATTGAGAACAATAGCCTTTTTTAATAATGCCATAAAAAAGTTTGTACAACCGTTTTAGAAAGCTAATAAAAAAACAAACATGTGTTTCTGTTGAATAAAAGTAAAGCGCAATGACCAGATGTTATTAGTTGCTGTTTTTGTTTAAATTTATCCATTGAACAAAAGTTTAACAAAAGTTCAGATGTTTGTTCAGTGGTGTTTTTTTTTGAATGACTAATTTGTTACTAACCTCGCGATTTTTACAACTTCACCGAGCTTTACAATGGTGTACAGCAACCCTTACTTTTTAACAGAGGTTTAAAGAAGGAGGTTGAGTTTTGGCGCCATCGAGAGAAAAGATGGTCGAAGTTTTTTCATAATTATTGAATTTAGTGTTAATATTGAGTGAAATTAGTCTAGCAATTTTGGTGGCATTTTGTACAATTTTGTTCAGTGAAAGAGCACAAATTAAATAATCATTAAGAAATTAGCGTATCGTGTATTTCCTCGTTGCCGCCAAATTTCATAAAAAGAGCTTGTGTAATGAGCCACCGCTTTACCCAAGAGCCTGACATGACTTCCTGACGACTTATGACTGATGACTAAATATAATTAATTGAAATTAATATAAAATTCGATGCAAATTTCTACTTGACTAATGGCTAAATACTAACGTGAAGGCCAAAACCTAAAGAAAGAAAAAAAAAGAAGGAGGTTTTATGTTTGACTCCTACTTTTTATAGTCAATAGATGTAGTGGTTTCTCCGTAGTTTCTTAACCGATTTCAAAAAATCTTTAAATTTTTGAAAGAGCACATTTCCGTGGTGTTCCAGTTGCCACCAAATATGAATCTGGGGTCATACCATGAACGCTTACAGCAGTATTATTTCATCTTGCTAAATGTCCGCTTTGATAGGCAACTTTACGGTGTACGTCATAAAGTAGTCTTTCTCCTTTGACTATTAGTATTATTTAAATAATTCTGTTTTAAGAATTTATATAGATTTTCTGAGAATTGGAATTTGTGTGTAGGACGTAGGTACCTACATGACTTGCTAATGAAATCCAAGTCGGTCCTTTGCAGTTTTTCTACGCTAAAGTTATATAATTGTTATATGGTTGTCATGGAGCGATCAATAATTACATAGCTTTTTGCCTACTTTATGAAAATCGTAAGAAGAAACTCTCTTCTCTATCGCGACCGGTTCTTTTCTAAATGTTGATTAACGTTGATTTTAAAATACTGAAACCACCGAGTAGATTAATAGAAAATAGTAAAAAAAAACATCTGCTTCTCTACTAGGTAGCTCGTAAGACTTAGAGGAGAGCATTGGTTAAATTAGCAATTCCCAAATAGACCACTGGTGGTAAAGTGTTGTGAAGTAATGTACACGGGTAGAAATCCACCACCTTACCTATTCCTGGCGCCATAATGCCCCTGTCGTGTTCCGGTCCGGAGGCTGGGGTAGCCGGTAGACTTGCACAATATGCTTTACATCCCGCTCGTAAGGCAGCGACACACCTACAACATCTATGGTGTCTATAGGCTACGGCTATCTCTTATTAGGAGAAACGAATGCTCTAACGCTGCACTCTAACTCAAAAAGAACTACATTCAATACTACAAATCATCAATACCTACTCGTCACTATTGTGTTCCGAGCTCGCAATTAAACTAGTACATGAGACTGCTCAGCCACAACGTTGGACAAAGCAGTTACAGTATCTTGGTATAAGTGTGGTATATACACCCCCCCAACCCCCGAGGGTCCGAGCCTTGTCGTAGCGGGGGG
>NJDD01001650.1:174826-188903 GCA_002245505.1 Calephelis nemesis
GGGGGGGGGAGATGAGTAGCTGGGCTCGAGCCGGGGCCGAGGTGAAACTTATACGATCCAGGGAGGGCGCTCCTCATTACCCCTCTCTGTCCAAGAGGGGGCACGAGGAGCGGGCTTAGGATGGTGGGCCTTTTGGCTCGCGTGGGATGGCGGCAGAACGGCCCGCGGAGAAGAGGGGCGGGCTTTCTATCTAGCCCGCCCGATCGAGATGGGGTTGCAGTGGCGGGTATCCATGATGGATTTCCAGACGAAAAAAAAAAGGTGTGGTATATACCATATAGTAGTTTTATTTCATCCCATCATGAAAACCATAATGCCTGCATGTCTGCCCTCCAATCTTAAAAAAAAATGTTAGTTTTTAATACACTGTAAAAAGGAGAAGGTTGTTTATTCAATTGCAGGTTTTTTATTCGGTGTTTTTTGAATTGTTTTGAAAGTTGTCTTTGGAAATAACGTCAAAATTTACAAATGTTTGTGCATTATTTTAAATTTATTACCTGTAACTCAAAAACTACTTGTCTGATTACCTATTATCCACAATATTCCCGTAAGATGAACCCAAAGAACCTAAGTTTCACAATGTGATAGGTGCCACCTCTTAGATGTCAAGCCTATCGCCAAAATTTATCCAAACGTAATTTTTTCATTATTAAATTGCTTAAATCGGGGTTCGAATCCGCGACCTCGTGAAGTCCTGTCAAACACCGGACTGCTAGACCACTGAGGAAATGATGGTAATTTTGTTGCACACTCACAAAGCTAATTTTAAGTCATCGCTATCATCTTTCAACGAAAGTAACAGAAAGAGACAAAACACTTTTAGTGCTGTCAAATTAGACCGTACACGACATTTCTACAGACGTTTAATCTATCACTCGAAAGACGTTGATTAAAAACACCGCAATTTGACAAGTCCGGACTAATCTGACATGTCTAAAACTTTCCATCTCTTTTGTTTTTATTTCATTTGAAAAAGATAGTATACATCTAAAATAACTTTAGTTTGTGAACAGCAGAATTACTACCATTGTTAAAAAATAAGTCTTTTAAATTTGAAAAATTCCTCTGTGGTCTAGCGGTTCAGGTGTTGGACTTGACTGCATGAGTCTGGTTTCGAATCCCCGAAACCCGGGTCGGGAAACAAAAAGAAAATTTGGTTTTTCAAATTTTCTAATAAAAAAAATGATGCTCCGGATTGGATATGTGCCCAGTTGGCGATAGGCTTGTCACCTATCACATTGTGGGACTTAGTGTCTGTCTAGTCGTGGGTGCCTTTGGCTACCTCTTCGGGGATATGGGCGTGAAGATACTTTTTTTTAATTTTTTTAGACTGTCATTATTTTCGAGTTGTATACATACATATAGTTGTAGTGGTCGATATAACAACAGTTTCATCACGTTAATAATCTCAATTGGAGCGTATGACGCGGTTTAATTGAGACCAATGAGAGACATCCAACAAATCACTCCTCGACTCTCTAGGGTTATACTAATACCAACTACATACATATCTTCACGCCAAGTCCCTTACGCGGTAGGCAGAGGGTATCGAGTGCCAGACCTCACCTGACCAAACCACAAAGACCAAACCTGTCTGGCTTCCTTCACATTCATTACCCTTTTCAAACAAACACGCTGGTTTCGGAGACTGACACCACCCTCGGATAGTACCCGAGTGTTTTGATCGTGGAATGTCAGCCTTGGTTTCCCCGGGTACCTACATCCGTCCACATTCGCATTGTATATATGCTTTATCAATCTTTCATTTGTCATTATTTCCTCATAACCGACCAGCGGAGCATGCTCTTCCGCATTTTAATACCAACACTTTCTTTCAATCCCACTCTTTCTCAGATCTCACTGTTACGAATGCGGTCAGCGAGCGTTATACCATACATTTTCCGTAGCGCTCTCATTTCGACTGCATTTATCCTACTTTCATGCTTTTTCTGACATAAACAACTCTTGCTTTCATACAATAAGGTTGGGATAAGCCTACTTACTACTAATTTTTAGGTAGGTATTAGGTGATATTTAAAACAAAATAAACTCAAAATCTCAAACTTTCTCCATGGTCCTTGTTTTGTCATTACCATTGTCCTTATTGTGACCTGTGTTTGGTCCATGCTATGGCTCTGAAACCGCTTAATCGATTTAAATGAATTTTTAATTTTTACTAGCCGATCCGGCGAACTTTGTGACAATGACAGCTCCTAACAGTTTGTATAGAAACATTTTAAAGTATTGTTTTCCCTCTTTGCCTAAAACTTTCCCTGTTTTTTTCTTCATGAGAACATTCTTCTATTAGTAACTAACACCAAAAAAGAATTAGCAAAATAAGTCGACTCAAAAAAGGAGGCAAGACAGTTTGTATAGAAACGTTTAAAAGTATTGTAATCCCTCTTAACTTGGAACTTTCCCGGTTTCTTCCTTCATGAGAATAGTCTCCTGACAGTAACTAACACCAACAAACAAAGAAGCAAACTGGGTCCATCCGCTGGGACTCAAAAAAAGGAGGCGGTTCTCAATTTGACTGTTTCTTTTTTATTTCTTTTTAAGTGACGCGAGCACATGGCTACTGGCCAACCAATTTTGTTGGTTATGTTTTGAAAAGGTACTACGAGTAGATAGGTCACGACTCCGAGGTGGTCTTACATTAGTTTTGCCATGATCTAACTAGTGGTTTTTGAATTATACTTTACAGTGAATTCATTTTTCACTTATCTTGACGAGGAATACCTTCTCTTTGATTATATCTAAAAAGAACCTAAACTTCTTTCTCAAGAGGCACAACTTACTAGCCTTAAGTTGCTGCTAGTTTCTAAATAAGAACAAAGTCAGAAAATCAATCTAGTCTGCTTTAATCAAGAGTAAAACCTGCACGAGTAGAAAATAACAGTCCACGTACCACGTTGTTAAACGTGTAAACTGTGGTAAACTGAAAACAATACGTCATAGTAATGGGACCGTGGTACGGGGGCTGAACAAAAATATTACACCACAGAGTCCCCGCGCGTTGGGTGCGCCCACATGTTCTGTAGTGATGTGCATATTAGTTGTCCATCTTGTAAAATTATCGACAGATATTTTGATGACAATTTCTGACTTGCTTTAGGAATATCCATTTTAATACTGTCAAAAAGAATGTGCATATGTTTGTATGTTTCGTTTTCACTTACAACGACTGATTCTATTTTAATAAAGTTAAGAATAGAAATACTCGTAGATTAATTAGACTTATCTTTTATTCGTGTTAGGTACCTATACATTTTTGATGATATGTTTTAAACTAACTTTGATTGTACAGATATTTATTAAGAGCAATGTGGTACTATCAAACCATAAATATTTGTTGGACAAATTAGGCAAATTCAATGTTTTTTTATTAAAGATTAGGATAAGGCAAATTAAAGGATTTATAAATGAATTTTCAAGGTACAAAACATTAACGACATAGCAACATTAACGTTTTAAAAATAAAGATAAGTAAAACTCTTGGAACTACGAAGACGTTTTACGAAGAATTACCTATTACGTTGTATAATCAGAATCAAGGGAAGCACAGGCGTCTTAGTATGTAAGAGAAACCATTACTTGTTCGAAGCCCTTTAGCCAAAAAATTGAAAAAGAACCGAAAACGATGAAGCTTTTTTGTCCTCTAAACCAAATTGTAACAACTGCAGTTACAGTCGATATAGTGACCTGAACGTCCCTAATCTCTTCATCTCAATTCTCCCATCTTAAGGAGCGGATCGAGCGCCCGCTAGTCACAGAGTAGCCGGCGCACGCGCATCCCGTTTAAAAACAAGCGTTCCAAAAATACCAACTGTCAGCCGGGCTGCCCGCGTTCCAAAAACACTTATACTGTGGTAGATTCTGTGGATAATTCCAAGTGCAAGTGAACCGATGAAGCGATGTCCCCCACCGCCATAGGCGGTGATCTACCTCAGTGGTGTAGCAAGACAGATGGTTGCTCCCAACCAGTCCTAGGTTGGCTATACTTGGCTCCCGAGCAGAAAGATCAGGTGGGTTGTCCTTAATTTCTATTTTTATCTTGACAAGGTTGATTAAGATGGCCTCTTTTTGTTGTGAACGCTTTGAAGGTAATTTCTAATACACGCCATATCTTCATTATCAAATAGAAGATTTTCCCTGCTGTTTTTCTCTCGCATACACCGGACCAAAAATAGCAGCTATTAAGTTTGTCCTAAGTATTAACCTCAAAAATTGGGCTGTCAAAACTAAAAAAAAACCTTCAAATCTCCCGAGATGAAACATACTAAAAGCTCTTCATCTTTGTCTATTAATATACCTACATAAAATCATAAAGTACTTATCACTGGATACTATCCAAGAGCAAAGCTCTATCCCGTAGGTAGAGCTTTCTAAGTATTTTAAAGCTTTGCAAGGGTTATTATATTATTGTTTCAGAGTCAATGTCTGTGCATACATTTGTTTGTTACACTGGACCAAATTATCAATTTGTGTAATTAATAAAAGACACTTGGACTTTTATATGCCATTTTTTATAATTTTAGGCGAAATTAGTATCGCTTATCAGAATGTACTTGGGATTACATTTAAAATATAGAATAATATGCATAAATGAAAAATACGCTAATTACGTTAACGCGGTGCTTCAATGTTTTTCTTGCGTTAAAGTGTATAGGTAATTTTATTTAAGCATTAAAATGAAATTAATCATGTGTCGACGATAAAAACTAAACACAAGGCATTGAATTAAAAGTAAAATAAATGAGTACTATCCGTTTAGTAAAGTATTTTTAGCAATACCATGTTTGAAACGTAGTAACAATTTGCTATCTGAAGATACTTTGAAAGGGGATAGCAGTTAGTTAATTTGCAAATTTTAGAAAATTAAATTTGTAAAAACAACAGACACATGTTGTTTTTGATGTAAAAACAAACTTTATTTTACATCAAGTAATGTTTACAACTAACACTGGATTTCGCCGTCCAATTTAACCGCGTTTAACGTAAAAAAAACGTTATGTCAGGTCGAGAGTGTCATTCATGTCAATTTTGTTGTCAAAAAAAATTTGGTTTTGTAAATATTTTATTATTAAACTATTTGACGTGGTAAGTAGATTAACAGGGGATGGGGATAAGAATATTGATTTTAAAAGAGTAGGTACTTGCAGTAGCATAATATTATATTGTGAACGGGATCACAACTAGGTATTTGAACTCATTTACACTGAACTTAGTTTTACTAAACTCGGTTTTCAGTATCACCGTTGAAATCAGTCCTGAAAGTTGTATGTACAATAGCATAACATGCTAAATTTTAAATATTTGGATGAAAAATCAAATGCATACAAATTAAAAGTAAGCTAAGTGAAAACATTAGTATGTGAGAAACGATACCTACTAATAAATAAATAGAAATATATTGAATTGCTTCCATCGTTGGTCCTTGATAAAAATATGTTTTGTATTATTTGGAATACACTTGCATTATTACACTTAATATATATTTTAACTGAAACAGTGCAGGTGCGTTCATATATGAAATAATTTTAGAAATATATACCAATTTAGATACTAAAAAAACACCAACATTCTGAGAGCAAGATCTCAGTAACAAAAATGCCTATACCCCTTCAAAATCGAACCCAAACTTGACAGCGGCGTCACATGTCAGGTTTTGCTATCAGTTTTACACAGTTCACAGTTAAGTTGACAAAATTGACCAGTTTTTCGTTTAATCAACGATTATAATTAATATATGTATTAGCAGACAGACGCCTTTAGATTAAGGTTAAGGACTTTGTATCGGTATTAATACGCTACGGATTCGAAAAAAGCTAACTGCAAAACTTGGACAATTTGCTGTTAATATGAGATTTCATATTAAGTAATATTTTAAGATTAAGAGAAATAATTCAAGTAAAGAATATAAGCTGTTGATGTCCTGGATATCTTAAACTTTTCTAGACATCATATATTTAGGATTGGAGATATTTGGTTTAGGATGTATACATTTATGTGTGTCTAAGTTGCAAAGAATATTAATATTTTATGTGTCAAAGCGATGTTTTCCCCATTTTCCGTGCAATTTCTCCAGTTTTTTCTTTCATAAAAACATTCTGCCGTGATGCCATGACCACCCAAAATAGGGATTCATTTTTATGTACAGGGTTACTTTGAAAGGACCTAACAAATTTTAATAGAAGGGGGTATAGGGTTAAATGTTAATTAATTTTAAACATATTGTCAAACTGTGATATTTAATTTTAAAAAAATCATTTAAAACTGTCCGCAAAAATGCTGTACTTGTCCGCTACGTCGTACTTCCGCTAGTCATGACGTCATCAGCCGGTGAATTCGACTACGACTGTGGAAACTAGTTTTAATTTTTATGCTTTATTAACGTTATAGCCATGTATTTTAAGGTCAGGTAAAAATTGTAAATTGCTTTTTATAATTGTAGTTTTTCATTAATCGAAAGTGTCAGAGCGCCTCCGCACTACGTCCAATTTGAATCCGAATCGAACCCGTGAAAATATGGGTCTAGAAAACTCGGACCGAATTTGGATATTGCTTACGCACTAGACCGATCCAAACCCGTGAAAACTCGGATCGAATTACGTCATTTTATACGAAACCACAGCAGTGTTCACGTCGTTGATCATGAGTCTTTTGACAGACGCAGAAGACGTAAAGATTTCTGAAAGCACCCTCTCTTGCAAGATCGACGATTAAAAGGAGCTTTCTATAAACTACAGGAAATTTGACGATTATGCAGTACATTCGCATTTGAATACCACATGAATAAGATAAACATATTACTGAGTAATAGCCAAGTCTCCAGTACGCGCGTAGCTTTGCAATTAGTACAACAAAAATTTTATTTAAGTAAGATAGATAGTAAGCGCTAGATAGTAGTAGTTTCCATAGGTTTCGGAACCCGGCAAAGAACAACCTCTTTTCCTCTAAGGACACTTTCCTAACTTTTTGATTAATACTAAATACACTGGTGGAAATTTTGTTGCGCACCCACTAAACTAATTTTAAATTATCCCTGTCTTCTTTTAGCGAAAGTAACAGAAAGAGACAAAACACTTTTAGTGCTGTCAAATTAGACCGTACACGTCATTTCTACAGACGTTTAATCGATCACTCGGAAAACGTTTATTAAAAACATTACAATTTGACGTGTTCAGACTAATCTGACAGGTCTAAAACGTTCCATCTCTTTTGGGTTCGTTTCATTTGAAAAAGATAGCATGCATGTAAAATAAGTTTAGTTTGTGAATAGCAGAATTACCACCACTGGATGCCTGCCGCTCCACGTCACCCAGCCGCCTCTCTGCTCGTACGCAGCTCGGCTTTAACTCGGATGCAGTGCGTAGCATTCATACAAATAATAAATACTATGGCTACTTTGGTCTGTCAAAAATCTTCTCCGGAATAGAGATTCTAGAATGACGGAAACAAATCGGATGATGGAGATCGGATCTAGTGCGTGAATTACCATAGAAATAGTTCTACGGCTACTAGGGACCATATTTTCACGAGCTCGGATTGGGCGTAGTGCGAGACCTCTCTCATCGTTTCCGAACCATTTATCAATTTGTCTGGTGCTTTATATTTATCCCTATAATATAGATAAGATAGATGAGCCTCTGTGGTCTAGCGGTTCAGTTATTGGACTTGACTGCATGAGGTCCCGGGTTCGAATCCCGGGTCGGGCAACATAAAGAAAATTCGGTTTTACCGATTTTCTTATAAAAAAAAATGTTGCTCGGGATAGGATAATATGTGCCCGGTTGGCGATAGGCTTGCCACCTATTACATTGTGGGACTTAGTATCTTCGGCTAGTCGTGGGTGCCCTAGTTGTGCCTCTGCCTACCTCTTCGGGGATATAGGCGTGAAGATACTTTTTTTTATAGATGAGTCAAGTTTCTATCTTTAAAATTTTGTAGGGGATAATCTTAGGAAATATTGATATGAACATGAAAATTCTTTCACTAATAGTACTCTACTACTATCATATACTAATACTAATTACTATATAGTAATAGTAACTACTCTATTCAGGAGTGGTATTTGGTATATTTTATTTAAGGTTGAACAGAAAGTAATAGGATATAATATAGATCAAGTCAGTATGGTCGTCGTAAAGAATCGTCGTTCAAGAGATGTAATGATAGGTAGTGCCCAACGAAGTGCCCACTTTGTATACGGTCGGCTAGTAACTGTATCTGACTTTACTTTTAACTACTTTACTTCATGTTTATTACCTAATAAAATACCAATGTCTGTGTTTATTAATTAAAATTAATAAATAAAATTGTTGATTATAATTTACTTAAATAACTTACTAAAAATATTTATTGATAAACGTTGATTAACGTAAAAGTAAAGTGAAGTTAAAATCGCTTAATCCAAGTACTATCCGAGCTTACAATTGTACCTATTTGTTACTACCTGTATAACCAAGTACTAACTTAACATTGAAAACGTTATTAATATTCGTGGTGTAACCATAAATGATTGTCACCTTAACGTAGGTCTAACGGGTATGTTGTGGTAATACAAAATATATTTTCCGTTTCTTCTCCTGCCTGGCTAGGTTTGGAAGCGATAGTAGTTAACGGTAGAAAGGGTTAAATTTATTAACATTTAAAATTGCTTGTAATTCATAATTTAAATTGTAATAAATAAACTATTTTTTGTATGAACATTAAAACATTATGTACACAATTAGGTAAATACTTTTTATAAATATTAAAATATTTGCACACCACAATTGTACTACAATATGTTGGAAAGCTTAAATAATATTGTTACAACTTCAAAACGCATATTCCGCAAATATTTTTTTTTTCTCTTACTACCTAACTACTTAGTAAAATGTAGTTGAGCTTTATTCTTTCCAACCTTGTACCAACACGGTGTAGAGCAGGTATGTCAAGAGATAATATGAGAAAACATGTACCTACATTATATTGAACAGATGATTAGTAATACAGGTGTGAACGGGCAGCTAAATTTAGAGATACGGCAGTTACAGCTTACGGGTATATGTGAATGGCCGCCACTATGCAGCTCGTATTATATTGAAATGCGTTTTCACTCACCAAATGTTATGTCTTGTACTAAAGTAGGTACAAAATTAGTATAAGTATACTAGCTGTTGCCCGCGTGGTTATTGGTCCCAGGGAACCGTTTATCGGGATAAAAACTATTCTATGCCTTAATCCAAGTTAGCATCTATTTGTGTGCCAAAATTTTAAAATCGGTTCAGTAGTTTTTGTGTTAAGGAGTAAAAAAAAAACAAACATGCAAACAGACAAACTCTCGTATATATAAGTTTCAATCAAAATAAATGTTCAATAAGTACTTGCATTTGCGACCACAAACAAGGGTCGGGCTGAGCCCTCTGTTTGGCCTAAAATTATCCGGTGAAGTTGTAAAACATTTTAGCCAGTTCAAAAAATACCACAAATAATCATTTCCACACAAATGTTACTGGCTTCCGTATTTGTGTCCATACACTGATTGATACACCTTCAATTTAATGAGAACACACCTAAAAATTGTTCGTCATTAAAACGTAAGACAAAAAAAGTTGTAATTTGTGTGATAAAAAGTTTTACTAGGCAAATTTTTATGTTTTAACCGACCCCAAAAGCGAGGAAATGATTACTCTATATGAGAAGATTATTTGGCCAATAACGAATGAATTCTAATATGTAGTTGTCTTTTCATGGTGATGGTGATTAAGGTTAATAGAATCCCTACCCGAGCGAGTTGCTGCACAACCCTCTATTATTTACTAGTGCTCTTATTGGTAATGACCTATATTTTAAAGTCCACGTATTTTAAGTCTACGTTATCGCTTCTGGCGCAGGCGTCTTGAATGTTATTATAGGTCGGGATTTTGGAAAAAAATCGTTATCAGGTGAAATCATGTATATTTTATGTCCTTGTTGTACTTGTGATTTTTATAAGATTCATTTATGTATCTATACCTAAGTCTTGTATCGATTTGGATCGTTAGTTTGCGACTATTGTAAGGAAGCTGCCTCTATACAATATATATCGATGGGACTAACGTTGAATTTAAAGGCGGCTTGGCTTATGTTTTTGCTCTCATAATAAGCAAATCTTGTATCAAATGGCAACGAATGGTAGGTACGTACTGTTGGTGTCGACATTCAAAGGCGGATGCATATACTGTAACGTGATTCGGTTCATATTTTCATCCATCATGGTCTAAAATATCAAAGTGGACTTAAATAAATATGGACTAGTTGTTTACCAGGGTTTTAATAGCACTTTCAGTGCGCGTGAAGATCTCTGCCTATTGTCCATTAGCATTTATGAAGAATTTCAGACATTTTCGTCTGCATAGAATATATTTTCATATACAAACTTTTATTCTGGTTATAACCCATGATTAATTTCGGGTCGGTTTAGGTTTACCTGTGATCGCGTTACAGACAAGCAAAAAAAAGTATCTTCACAGTCATATCCCCGAAGATGTAGGCAGAGGCACAACCAGGGCAGCCACGACTAACCGAAGACACTAAGTCCCGCAATGTGATAGGTGGCAAGCCTATCGCCAACCGGGCACATATGCAATCCCGAGAAACATTTTTTTATTAGCAAAATTGGAAAAAACAAATTTTCTTTTTGATGCCTGACCCGGGATTCAAACCCGGGACTTCATGCAGTCAAGTCCAACAACTGAACCGCCTACAGAGGCGACGACAGACAAGCAAATCTGCCCATTTAGGTATAATATTATTATGCATGAACATATCGTAGCTAATAACCAGCAAATAGCGAAAGAGTAACTTTGAGGTTTCTTGTCGGTCTTCTTATGTCAGTGAGCGGCTTGGTTCCGATCCGGTGGTAATTTTTACAACCGTATGTACATAGCGTGTAATAAATGTTATCCTTATCTTATAATTCCCAGAATCAGCGAACGTAACCGGTAGTAGTAATTTGATTCGACACCAAACTAAGTATTACAATCACAGATGATGTTTCCCAAGCGCCAAGAATGAAAGTGTAAAATATAAAACAGTTTTTTACATTAGGGTACGCGCCCAGTGAGTCATAGCGTCAACACACGACTTGAAATTGGAACGAATTGATGTGTAATTCGTTCAACAGATGCGCGCGCGCACGTCGTTTATGCTTGACCAATGGTGGAGAGCTATTTACAGATGTTTGTCTATAGACCCCGCAACGATGTTATTGATTATGATCACGCGCAGTCAAAACTTTAGAAGAAGTACTAGCTAGCCAATAGATGGTTCAACATTTCCAACATTCCATCATCCACTTTAATATGTTAACAAGATTTTGAAGACATTTGCATATTCTATTATTTGTCACCTTTGTGGTCTAGCGGCTACGTGTTAGATTTGACTGCATGAGGTCCCGGGTTCGATTACGATCCGACTCGATTTCCCCGTGTTGATCCGGGCTCCTTTGAAGAATAGACCGTCTGCCTTCTTTGCCAGGCAGCTCGTAAACGGCGAGCATAGGCTCTCCGTCACTAACACTGTGACATCTGACTAGGTGGTAGAGTTTAGCAGCGACTCGCCCGGGTTGGTAACACCGCCTTACTTATTCCTGCCGCCATAATGTGATGAAGTGTTCCGGTTCGGAGGGTAAGATAGCCGGTAAACTTACTTTTGCTCGAGACTTAACATCCCGGCCTCAGGTTGGCAATGCACTATTATCACCTTTGGTGTCTCTAGGCGGCGTGAATTTCTTAACATCCGTCTGCTTGTTTGCCTTCCAATATAAAAAAAATAAGATTTTAACGCAAAACCATGGGATTAGTGGTTTTGTAGTACATAATGCGTAAATAATGAAATAGACATCGTTTTACTGCAGTTCGATCAGACAAGCAGTCTCCTCGACCACTGAAAAAAAGAAGCGGTCTATTAAAACACAAAAACCCGACTGCACAAAACTACTACTACCACAATATGATAGGCGGTAATGGTCATTATGTTCTTAAATTATAATTAATCCTAAAAAAGGGGAAGGTCAATAGGGAATCTAATATAAAAACGTAGGGAATAACTATGGAGTATCAATTCATCTGTATTAAATATACATTCATTTGTATGTTTAGGTTCATTTAAGTATGTTTTAAACGTTTACTTTGCGAATAATTAATAATGATAATAATAAATATCCCCGGGTAAGTTACACAAATAGAATCTAACCCAAAGTAAGCAAATTATATGCTTGTGTTATGGGTGTTAATCAACGATTCCAATACATAAAAATATTTAAATACATACCAGAATAAATTTAATAAACACAGACCCGGAAATGCAGACATTCAAATGTTCATCACACTCGCCTCGCGGTTGGTCAGTGTAGTTAGGCGTGTACGCTAGACAGTCGACCAACGAGGCGGTTTGCCTTCCAATATTACAAAAAAGGCGTAAAATATGCATTTGACAAATTAGAAATAAAAGAACACTTTATATTTTATGCTTATTTATTTTTATCTTATCTAAGGCAGCAATTTCTTAATTTGGAAAATAGAATAAATATTAACGGAAGAGGCAGTATTGCAATAGGACTTAGTTTGTTTCGAGAGGAATAATTGATTGAAAAAAGTCGATCCTTAATCTCTCACTAAACTATAGAGGTATAATAATAATAAATATCCCTGAACAAGTCACACAAATTGAATCTAGCCCCAAAGTAAGCAAATTATATGCTTGTGTTATGGGTGTTAGTCAACGATACTAATACATAGAAATACTTAAATAGATACTAGAATAAATTTAGTAAACACCCAGACCCGGAAATGCCGACATCTCCATTCACAAAAATGCCTGCCCCCGTCGGGAATCGAACCCGAGCCTCGCGGTTGGTCGGTGTAGTTAGGCGTGTACGCTAGCCACTCGATCTACGAGGCGGTCAAACTTAGGCATGGACTATCTTTATGCCACAGATCAATTTTGAATACTCCATCTCTACTTCTTTATTTATAGTGATTTTGTGTAATGTCAAGTTCGACCATGGAGTAAACTTAGACTTTTATTAATAAACTATAATCTACGTTTATTAATAAAACGATTGGGTTTATAGGAAGTCTGTATGGTTTAACGTAAAAATTATGACATTTCTTAATTCGTTTGTTTATAATTTTGATATAATGCTGACATTTTATTCTAGTGGGTACCAGGATCGATATGGGGTCCGCTGCCGACAGCCGCGCCAGGGTCAGCACAGACAGCCAGCGACGACACCTGCTCGCTGGCAGAGCAGCTGGCAGCACTATCGTTACGACGCCCCCCGCGGCCCCCTCCCCCAGCTTACATGTGCCACTTGTGCTTCAAGAAAGGACACTACATTGGAGATTGTCCACAGGTGAGTTTTCTCCTCCTTTTTCTTACAGAACCATTTAAATAATTTATTTTGTGACAATATTGTACACATAATATAACTAGGGACCGGATAATATGCAATTGCATATTTGCATATGCATTTGCATATTTAAGCCATTTTCAACGCTAATAGCATATTTTTCCTAAGATCTAGTGATGATGCATATTATCGCTATAATTTACAGTATTTTTCGAATGCAGCACATTCAGCAGCCGCGCATCTTTCGTTTTGGTACGATAACAAAATAAAAGAGACAAAAGATATTCGCGCTGTAAAGTGAGGTAAGCGGCACTACTCTTTCCTTCCATTTTTATGCATGATAATGCATTCAATTGCCGGCGGAAATTTTGCCAGAAAATATAAGCGCTAACAAAGCACCCAAGTTCAAATTCTGCCCAGTTACCCCAGATGTGAAGCGATCCTTTTCGACCTATAAAAGTGTTTTGAATTATCGAAGAAAAAATTAATAATTAAGAAGAATCAAATTTTATAGAACAATACTTGATTGTTCATATTTACAAAAATATTAAGTAATGCTACATGTTACTGTATCAATTGTCGTCTATCAATGGATAGTTTACTAAATGTATGCTGATTTTATAATAAAAAAAAAAACATTTTATTAAAAAATAATAAATTATAAAGATACATACTTAGTAAAGTACAACTTAAAAC
>NJDD01001650.1:188995-223946 GCA_002245505.1 Calephelis nemesis
AATTTTGCAAATTAATCCAGCCGTTTAGAAATGATCGCTGAACATACATAAAAAAAAAAAAAATATCGCTACGAATTGATAACCTCCTCCTTTTTTTGAAGTCGGTTAAAAACAAAAAAAATACTCATTTAATGTTGCATATTTTGTCAGTCTTTCTTAGTTTTTGTGCATATTTCAAGCATTTTTCATGCATATTTGCATGCATATTTCAAGCTTTTTATGTTGCATATAATCCGGTCTTTACATATAACATACAAACAAAAAATAAAAGACTGACTATCCTAAATAAGAAATTTTTATCTGTAGGAAATAAGCTCAGTACACACGCATGAGATGTTCCAGCTTTAAAGGTAAAAAGTTATATTTCCGCGAAAACAATACTTTGCAGTGCAAATAAGGAAAGAAGTTGCAAACCACTTAAATTGAACGGCTAACTTACGTTAAAAAAAAATTAAATATGTGGACTTTCTAAAGATGTCTATAGTTCCCGTCACGAGAAGCTATAAATTATGTAAACAAACATCTTTTACCAAGTAATTATTTTTACTTCGAGACAATAATGAACTGACCATATTCAATCGAAATAAAAATATAGACGGGTTATATGAAAGTAACAACCTACTTAATTTAGTCGGATCATATCTAACGACTGACGTTTGAGTGTCTTGGTACGGGGAAGCGCCGGTCGCCGGGAATGCAAACCTTTTTGAAATAAACGCGTCATTCGAGTTTTGAATTTTTCATTGCTTTGTTAAAATCGCGGATTTGGTTGTTATTGTTATTTTTTTTATCTTTTCGTTATCACTTTGTTATTGTTGTTAGTTTTGTTAATTGTTGCCTTAATTTTAATTTTTTTATCCATTATTTGTTATTGTGTATTAACGTATAATGAAGCCAGTACCCAGTACATCTAAGGTAATCAATTTGCCATGAAAAAAATGTCAAAACATACGTAATTTATTATACATATTTAAATTATTAATTAATTGAATTTATAATTAAATATTTAAAAAAAATCTTTTATCTTTGAACCAAATGTTGTTAACTCCCGAACGTTTGTTTACATAATTTATAGCTTCTCGTGACGGGAACTTTAGGAGATAAAACTAAAACTGCTCTATATAATTGGGTACAGTAATAATAAAAGAAGAAAAGAGCTTAGTTAGCTGTCAGTTAATCATTTAAATAGTAGTGACAAGGATTAAGAAAGAAGAAGAAATATTATTTGAAACTTTAACAAGATAACATAGTAGGTATTGCCTTTTTTGAAAGACGGAACTTTATTTGGGACGGAAGTCCCAAAGTAATCCCATTATAAAGCAAAAACTCGTCATGTCGCTAGTTTAAGTTAGTGGGTACGTTACTAATTCCCCCTTAATTAACAGTAAATAAAACTTAAAAGATTCAAAGCTACATCGACCTATATCGAGCTAATACCTGAATAAAGCATATTTGAAAATTAAGTATACCTAATATTAGAAATCCTATTAAAAATTGGTTAACTAAAAAAAACACTGACCGGAACTATTTTTTATTTTTTCGATTTTTTGAAGACGGCCCCATATCTTTTCTACTATCCAATAAAGATAAGGTAACTGGCATCGAACATACCTCTTTATACCAGGCAAACCCAATAAATTAACAGGCAACCAAACATATGTACATTTAATAGACTCTAAAATTTAAGTCAGTGTAAATTTTCTTATTGTTTAGTTTTGCATTATTTAATATATATTTAAAAAATTGACAAAAAATATTATTTCCAAGATTTTTTAGGCAATCCATTTCTAATTTATATCTATTATCAGCTCGACGTAGCTCAATGTAGGTTCGGATCTCAAGACCACTAAATTATAGGGTGATAGGAATATAATTGGTGATAGGTTTAAAAAAAGAATCCTTAACTCGATAAAAATGTAGGTATATATTTTAACTGTTGCTCTATTGTAACTTTATTGTTTTATTTTTTAAATTTTGTCTTACAGCGAGGTAGGTGACAGAGATATTATCGAACTTTTAATGTTTTTTATATCTTTTTGCGGAAATTGGTTAAGTGGAATCGCAGACAACTTTGCTCTACCTCATTTTAATAAAAAAAAGTCCATACAATTTATTACTGTCAAATTGATATGCAATTACGTATTTACGTAAATAACAAGGTTTGTCGGCAAGTCGCCAAATCGGCGTTATTTTTAAATTAATTCCGCTGGAATTATTGAACCGATAAAATGCCATGTTGAGGTTAATGATACCTTCACTACATTAAAACAGTATATTAAACTATTGTTAGGCTTACTCGTAAAGAAAGAAAGAAAAATCATTCAGAACACTCGTTAAATAAACTGATGTAAATAAAAAAAAACTACAAAAAAGTAATAGTGTGTTTTAAAGCCAACCAACTGTCAGCTGTTTGACGTGTCACGAAATAGCGATATCCGTACCCATAGAAATAGGAATATAATATATCCGTAACTGACATTAGCTAAATAAGTCGTGAAAAACGATTGAAAGCCATATTTAAAAAAGAAGAATCGCCTCTGTGGTCTAGCGGTTCAGTTGTTGGAATTGACTGCATGAGGTCCCGGGTTCAAATCCCGGGTAGGGCAACAAAAAGAAAAATTGTTTTTTTTTTAATTTTCTAGTAAAAAAATGTTGCTAGGGATTGGAAATCTGCCCGGTTGGTGATAAGCTTGCCACCTATTCCATTGTGGGACTTAATGTCTTCGGCTAGTCATGAGTGCCCTGGTCGTACCTCTGCCTACCCTTTCGGGGATATGGGCGTGAAGATGCTTTTTGTGCTTTATAAAACAAGACGAAATAGCGATATTGTTTTGATTTTAAGTATTATAAAGTTGAATGTAAAGGCGGACATTTAGCAAGATATAAATAATACTGCTATAAGCGTTCATTGTAGGGCTCCTAAACAGGAGTTTTGGCGCCATCGAGAGAAAAGATAGTCGAAGTTTTTTCATAATTATTGAATTTCGTGTTTAAATTAAGTGAAATTAGTCAATTTTGGTGGCATTTTTTACAATTTTGTACAGTGAAAGTGCACAAATGAAATAATCATGTAGAAATGAGCGTATTAAGCGTTCATTGTAGGGCTCCTAAACAGGAGTTTTGGCGCCATCGAGAGAAAAGATAGTCGAAGTTTTTTCATAATTATTGAATTTCGTGTTTAAATTAAGTGAAATTAGTCAATTTTGGTGGCATTTTTTACAATTTTGTACAGTGAAAGTGCACAAATGAAATAATCATGTAGAAATGAGCGTATCGTGTATTTCCGTGTCCAAATCTCTCTATGAGCTTGAGTAATGAGGCCACCGCTTTACCCAAAACCCTGACATGACTTATTGACAACTTTTGTCTTGTCTAATCGTGGGTGTGTTCAAGTATATCTACTGGACTTACGAGTCGTGGATATACTAGCGCACCTCTGCCCACTTCTTAGGGAATAATAGGCGTAAAGGTACTTTTATGGCTAATTATAATTAAATGCCATTTAGGTAAATTTAATTCAAGTTGGTGCAAATTTCGACTTGGCTAATGGCAAAATACCAACGTGAAAGCCAAAACCTGAAGAAAGAAAAAGAAATAGGTACTGAACAGTTGAGATTGAGGAACTATTTCATTAAACATTATTTTTCAGAATTCTATAATTTGACTTTTACACCATTAACTTTAACATTTTATTATAAAAATAAAATTAACATTTTTTATAAAAATAAAATTTATTAAATATTTTAATGAATATTTTAATAAAAAAATGACCTAAATATTTATAGCCAGTCATATTTTTACTAGTATCCACAAAAATAAAAATATAGAATATTAGATATAATTTAAAACAGGAATTATCGAAATATCAAAAAGTTCTTAAAATTAAACGTAGAGTCGATTTAGACACTACCTCTTTTCTGAAAGTCGATTGACAAAAAATAACATTACTTATATTATAATTTAACAATTTTATTTTAGTACCTATATTTTTAACAAATAAAAAGGAAAGGACGAGGTTCTTTTTTTTGTTTGAAAGATCGTACTTTCGGTGTGGCTCTGCAAGACGAGATCTGTTGGTGTGATTGCAGGAAGCAATTGCATTTTTACGTAACTACATAGATGACATAATTATTAAAACCGGAATCGGTTTTTTTTTTTCAGTTTTACTGTGCTATAATTATTAATTCTAATTAAGTTTCTCCCCGTGTACCACCGCTTTACCTATTCCTGCCGCCACAACGTCATGACAACGTCATAACACAACGTCATGGATCGGAGGGTAAGGTAGCCGGTAAACTTACTTACTTACCGGCTGACGATGATGACGAAACTTACTTTTGCTCGAGGCTTAACATCCCGGCCTCTGGTTGGCAACGCACCATTACCACCTTCGGTGTCTCTAGGCGGCGTGAATTTCTTACCACCGGGAAATCCGTCTGCAGGCAAACAAGCCTTCCAATGTCATAAAAAAAAAAAAGTTATTAATTACTCGTTTTTTTCATGTTGCGCGATTATTCTTTCGATCGTCAGTCAAGTGTGACGATTTTAAGGTTGCAAGGATATTGAAGTGATCGTGAGGTCTGGCACTCATACTCTCTGCCTACCCCGTAAGGGACCTGGCGTGAAGACATGTATGTATGTATGTATGTAAGGATATTGAAATCAGTTGTTGGAGTTTCAGTTCATTTAAATTATTTAATGAGGCTATTATGTACATTTTAATATTGTCTGTTTGCTGTATCTTAATATCAAAACCACTTTATTCTTATAAAAAAAATGTCTGTTTCCGTTAATATCAAAATCGGCTTTACCATTTTAACGAGGCTTGCAGATACTTTTATATGATCACTGAAATTATCTTACACATTTATTCATCGAATATTGATTTACATTAAATATCGTAATAACTAAACTTTTCTTTAGTGTAAGAAAACGCGGCTGCGGCTTAAAATTCCTTTCTCAGATTAGCAATGCACCATTAACAACTTTGGTATCTAACGGCTACGTGTACTTCAGGAAATCTGTCAGCTTTTTTGCCTTCCTCTAAATAAACTTTTACGTCTAGTTTTAAGTGGTCTTAAAATATCTTGATACTTGAGAAGTTGAGAAAATGAAGTTGAAAACCATATTTTAAACACTTCATACAACGAATAAATATTGTAAGTGTGACATTTAGATTGCCAAGCCAAGCTTGTAAAGTACCAAATATTGTATTAAGAACTCTCATATTATAGCACCGTCACTATAATATAGTAAAGGTTTTTAGGTTACCTATTATAGTAGTAGGGTATATTGTATTATATAGTATAGTTCCCGTCACGAGAAGCTATAAATTATGTAAACAAACGTTCGGGAGTTAACAACATTTGGTTCAAAGATAAAAGTTTTTTTTAAATATTTAATTATAAATTCAACTAATTAATAATTTAAATATGTATAATAAATTACGTATGTTTTGACATTTTTTTCGTGGCAAATTGATTTCCTTAGGTGTACTGGGTACTGGCTTCATTATACGTTAATACACAATAACAAATAATGGATAAAAAAAATTAAAATTAAGGCAACAATTAACAAAACTAACAACAATAACAAAGTGATAACGAAAAGATAAAAAAAATAACAATAACAACCAAATCCGCTATTTTAACAAAGCAATGAAAAATTCAAAACTCGAATGACGCGTTTATTTCAAAAAGGTTTGCATTCCCGGCGACCGGCGCGTCCCCGTACCAAGACACTCAAACGTCAGTCGTTAGATATGATCCGACTAAATTAAGTAGGTTGTTACTTTCATATAACCCGTCTATATTTTTATTTCGATTGAATATGGTCAGTTCATTATTGTCTCGAAGTACAAATAATTACTTGGTAAAAGATGTTTGTTTACATAATTTATAGCTTCTCGTGACGGGAACTATAGGGTATATTGCTATTGGAATTTTCTACTTAAGTTTATATTCATTGTATAGGCAGTTTTTAACTGAAAGCTTATATATATCCTTATTTTTTTAAATTCACTTAAAAAATACAGATTTACGTTTTAACAGCGAACGTTTTCTTTAGTTTTGAATTTTCTTTTCTGAATTTCATCCTATATAATATGTATTCTATATTCACTAACCACGTAGTTATCAGACTAACATTGGCTTAAATCACTTATTTCATTTAATGTTTAATTTCTGTCCTATTTTATTGACTACTAACTTTACGTTACGGATTTAATTTTGTCACAGTACAATTGAGTTGTGAATTTAGATTGATGGATTATTCAACAAGCGCAGTCAGTCAAAATATGGCAGAGTCCTGCAAGGACTCCCTCGAATTGTTACCTGTCACACCATTATTTTAGGCATCCATATTTCTCGTATTTAATTTAGACAACTACTACGACGACTACGATGCAAAATACCTAATATCTCATATAAAGCGGGCAGCGCTCCGTTAACATCGTAGGTGTATGATGATAAACACTGTTTTCAACAATCCGTGTGCTTGTTTGCATTGTATACATACAAAAAGTCAAATCATGTTGAATTAATTTGAACCACTCGCTGAGCTAGCGTCGTTAGCCCCATTTTGATTTATAAACTAAGACCACTTGATACAGTCACGTTTGAGAGTTACAAAGAACTCTCTATTCTAAATGTTGCTGGTGATTAGTGATTCTTGACCTCTCAACATTATTACGGAGTGAGACAATCAATTATATTTAAAATAAGCTTGTTGATAAGACAAATATTACACGTGATTCGTGAAGGATCGTTTGTATTTATTACTCAGAAATGATAGACTTATTTAAAGTTAGTATTTAAGACGCCGCACCGGTGGATGCAGACTAAATCTTTTTGTCGTCATTGCGTAAAATAAGATTTACCCCCTTACACTGTTGTAGCCGATTTCAGTGACACGAACTATTTTTTCCGTCCGGCGCCTTATGTCGAGTCACTCAAACGGCTAACCTAACCTCTTACTCAAAGGTGGTAACAAGTCGAGTTTCCGTTTTCCGTTAGAAAGCTCTTGGTGCGGGTGTTGCAAGGATTGTAATTCAATTGAATAATGTATTTTCCACCCGAACCCGCCATCAAAATGTTTCTGCCGTTGTAAAAAAGTCGTAGAAAATCATTGAAAGAGGATGTTTTCTTATAGGAAAGCCTGAGTATCAAATATTGTAATAATGCATGGCCAACCTGGGACTGGAATGCTAAACTCACCAGGAAGTTTACCAGCTGCACTATTCTTTAAATCCGAAAATGACATCAGGGTATCATGAAGAGGTAAAGTGGTAGTTGGTATATACTTTAGAAAAGTGTGGAAAACATTTTACCTATATAATGATATTTTGCATCTAATAAAATATAGAGCAACAATATGCACATGTAATACCACGAAATCGCTTTCGGATATATTTCTAAATTTTTCTCAGAAAAGCTGTTAAAGTAGTTCCCACTGAAAGAAATATTAATAGCATAGACTTTTGTATGGGTAGGAAGGAAGTAGATGATGCAATCACCAAATTATGTCCAAATGTTACTCCCTTCTGCCACTGTGTCCATACACTTGAGTTGTCGTTATAGGGTAGAAAAGATTTTTAATTGTAAAACTTACCAATTCCCACACGATAAATTAGGAATAGTGTTATTTTCATTCAATTCACTATTGTGAATATATTTTTATGTAGGTACAAGTTTCTATTTTATGCATTTTCTTTTTAATCCCCGACGTGAAACGTGGGGTTCATAAGTTTGACGTTTCTGTGTATGTGTATGTGTGTCTGTTGCATCATAGCTCCACAGCGGAAGGATGGATTTTTATGCGGTTTTGCTAAAATTTGACGTGATTGAGATAGTTCTAATTGCTATAGTTTATAAATATTCGTCCAGGAGTTCAAAGTCATCCGCTCATTTGCAGAGTTTTGGTTAGTAGATGGACTGTGGGTTAAATACCCACCACACAACACCACAAACTAACTAAAGCATATGTGAGACCTAATAGATCTAACACTAACGAGTGCTGATACAACAGAGCTGGCCTGGAAGATAGGTGGCATAACCCTAGCATAAAGTTCCTAGTAAACTCATCATGTTTGGACTGATTCAATTCGCCTTAACTAGATTAATTCATATTTTCTGATGACGAAGACCTGATTTTTAAACTGTGAGCTAGATAATGCATAAAAGTTTAAAAGTTACGGTATCTTGTTTCGTAATCTTTGCAGTTCACCTAAAGCACAATCTTCAGAACTGACGTGATTGAGATGGTCCTTATCTATCATTTATGGTAATATGATGAAGTTGAAGGTCGTCAGCTCATTAGCAAGCATCGGAACGAATATCAGACTCATTAAGGATATTTACGACACTTTTAAACTTACGTAAGACTTTACAGTTTAAACACTAACAAATTTGAACTGAGGTGGTCTGTTGATGGAGCTCCATGAAATGAAGGAGAAGTAACCCTGGAATATCTACTAGCAAACCCATCGAGTTTGGACTTATTTGATTCGCCATAACTAAATCTATTCATATTTTCTGATGACGATGACTTGATGACAAGGGCCTGAGGAATTTAATGTGATATAGCTGATAAATCATAGCTTTAAAGTGACGGTATTGTTTTAAATCACTGGCAATTTTTTCCCGACTTAGATACCTATCATCAAGTTATGTTAGGTAGTTGCACGATGAATTAATAATTGTATTTACCACTTAAAACTTTGTAGCAAAAACATAGAAACGTAATCTAGCAGTGTTCTGAGAAATTTAATAGAAAAATCAAATAAGGTTTGACTTTCAGTCTCTTGATGTTGTACATATTTAGATTTTTATTACTGGTAATGGTAACGGAATATAGATGTTTTTTAACTGACAACCTCTCGTATTTGTGAAAAGGTATCTATGGTATTATATGGTATGGTATGGTGTTATTCACAACAAATGACAACTATACCAGACAGAGACTACAGTAATAGTTAATCCCAAAACTAAATATTTGTGCCATACCTGGAGAGAATTTTATTCTTTGTACTATACCAACCGACAAAACCGATAGTCATTCTACTTTATATTTTTAAAAACATGGAGATTAAAAAAAACACTCTTGTGATAAATAGGGCCAACAAATATGTATTATGAGTTTGTATCTTCATATTCCTTTTCCATTGTCTCAGAAGTCATAAGGACTCATACGATCCTTGTGTTATACGGTCTAAATCTGGGCCACAGGAGTGCCCTCGCCAAGACAAGCAAAGCTCAGTGTGAGGTCACTGCCTCACTACCTTTTCTCGAACCATTTCGTCATTATTTTGAGCCTCCCTCACCTTGGTTTAGACTTAAGATTAAACCATATAATAATTAAAAAAATAAAAATAAATAAATAATACAAAAATAAATACATAAATAAATATCTCTTGGACAAGTTACATAAATTGAATTTGACCCCAAAAAAGTAAGCTAATTATATACTTGTGTTATGGGTGTTAGTCAACCATTCTTAGATATAGGAAGAACAGAGATCCCAGGCGCGGGAATGTAGATATCTGAATGTTCACCACAAATGCCTGCCCCCGTCGAGAACAAAAATGAGCTGCTTGGTTGGTTGGTAGAGCTAGGCGTGTATGCTAGCGTAATTGACTTATTTTATGACATTGGAAGGCATACAAACAGACGGATTTCCTGACACCAAATGCATATACATCCCGGCCACAGGTTAGCAACGCACCATTACCACCTTTGGTGTCTTTAAGAGGCGTGAATTTCTTACCATCAGGAAATCCGTCTGCTTGTTTCCCTTTCAATATCATAAAAAAATAAAAAAACGATTTAGTTACCTACCCATTTATTAAACATCTTTTTCATTTGTACACATTTGTTTAATACAAAAACTGAAGTTGTGAAAAGAAAATGGAAGGCATCGTGTACAAAATACGATTAAAGTTAATATTTGTACTTAGAACAAATAAAATATGGATATAATAATAAAATAATATGTAAGAATGAAATAGGTACAATCATCATTATTAAAAATGTCTTTGTAGGATGAGTTTGTTATTGTTATTGTGTCAATGAAAAGAAATGCTTCTTCAATATTTTCTTGAATGTTTCTTTTATTTGAGCACACAAACACTCTTGATGGCAAGCGGCAACTATGGGGTATAGACACCAAAGATGTTATAGATGCATCGCTGTCCTGTGGCCGGGGTGTTAAGCCCATTGTGCAAGTTTACCGGCTAGCCTACCTATCGGAACATAACAGAGTCATTATGACGGCAGGAATAGGTAACACATCTGATCTCTACCCGGGAAAGTTGTTACTCATGAAATAAACTTACAAAGCTACCAACAAGCAGGTGGTGGTGGTCTTGTTGGTTTTTTTTAAACTGTGTTAGCTTCTTACGATTTGCCTGGCAGAATCAGAATAATCTTTATTCACATGAACCATAAAAGTGGTATTTGTGCGCGTCGACATTTTTTAAACTACCACCGGATCGGAATCGCGGCCTCACACTGAGAAGATCCGGCGAAAGAAACTCAGCGGGCTCGTCTTTTTTTTCAATAATAATATTTACAATATAATCTAGATTAAAAATACAAATTACAATCTGATTTTAACTTAAATAAAAGGTACAACAAATTAGGTACATTACAAATTGCAGTGGGAGATTGAAACCTCTATTCCTAAGCATCTGTCCAAATCTGTCTGTCTGTTATCTTCCAAATACTCTGAGACCGTATAATAGCCTTTTTAGAGAGACAGATGGTCTATTCTTCTTAGGACTCGGACTAATTTAAGGGGAAAATCTTCATAATTCACATTTATTCTGCCTGAAGCATTAGAAACCTGAAATTCTGTATATGAGCTAGTATTAGCAAATTACAAACAACAAATAAAAGTTTTTTTTTGTATCTCGTATGCCTGAAATCAAGGGTTTTCTGTAAAGCTCTACTGAGCATCTTATGGAGACACAATCTAGAAAATGCAAGTTAAATTATGAACAATAGATGGCGCTACTTGTGTATTTCTAGTAATTTTCATAAATGCAATAATTTTACAAACTCGATTTCTCAAACTTATTACGAAAACGCGAACGTCGTATTAGACTTTATTTCTTTTGAAAAATCAAACTTTACAAATTGTTTTAGCGATCGATTAATAAATTATTTATTATTTTATTAAACAAAATATTAATTATTTACTGAAATAGTCTTTGTAGCAGAGCAAGACGTAAGGTGTCGTCATGTAGTTCATATTATGTTAGGTTAGAAGGTTAGAAGCATGGTGTTAGGTTAGGTGTATTTTTTTAAATGAAAGCTTGAAGAGATTTAGAAACTTGGCTCTTCATGACATCTGATAACTTTTTCACTGTGCGAGCCATATGGACTCGTCTTGGTAATATTTTAGATATTGGAGATATTATTATGTCGAAATTCCAGATACTAAAGTATTCCGCTAAACTTCAAAGAATAGAAACATTATTCTTTTGACGTCTTTTTCAGGCTCGCCCGAAAGGCGAAGGTTTAACTCCATATCAGGGAAAGAAAAGATGCTTCGGCGAGTACAAGTGCCCGAAGTGCAAGCGCAAGTGGATGAGCGGTAATTCTTGGGCCAACAACGGTCAGGAGTGCATCAAATGTCGCATCAACGTGTTTCCTCATAAACAGGTCCGTATTCAGACATTCATGTCACCTACCATGAACACTCCCAGACACCTCCCACTATGGTATACATATGGTATATGGATACGTGTCAGACTTTTATTACTTTACTAGCCTAGGGATGTAATACAACATTTTTCATATAACCTCATCCACGAATATTTATTGGCCGAAACCATAGATTTAGCCGAAACGAAACATTATTTTTTATTTTACTGTCCTGTGGGTACAAGAGAGTATACAGAATATGTGTGTAATATGAATACAATATAATATTTTAAATCATTAAGACTCCACGGTGTGTGTGTATGTATGTGCGTGTGTGTGGATGTGTGTTAAATAATAAAAATGATCGTTTTATGGCATTTGGCATTTTTTTCTGTGAATTAAATACCTTTATGATAATTTCAGAGGCCTCTAGAGAAGCCAGACGGCCTGGACGTGAGTGACCAATCGAAGATCCATCCTCAACACCTGTGCCAGAAGTGCCGTACGCTGGGATATTATTGCCGGCGTGAATATTAACTTATAATTTTAGTATCCTAACTAACGATGCGATGATTTTTTTTGTTTAGATGCGTGTGATGCTATTCCTAGCACAAGCATTTGTCTTTCGATTTTGAATCGTTAAGTCGATCGAAGCATCTATATGTTAAGTGACGTAATAGAATTATTTGGCAATAGATTCCTACACGTAAAAGATGATTAGTATCTTTAGCGAAAATAAGTTCTTTCCAATTTCGAAAAACACGTTTCTGCTTAAAATTTCGGTTATTAATAAAATACTTACCTAAAGGATTTTGCGTAACAGAACAGCTAGAACGTTCTTTTAAACTGCCGTCAAATAATTAACGCTGAATTTGTCGCAACATTTTTTTACACTGATACTTTTAGGTACATACTACACATATTTTCCGTACCATCCCTTACTATACACACTTCCGTTTTCAGCCATTTACTTTTTTTCGTTTTTGTTTAGCATTGATTTGTAAATTTCGAGTGTTCCGTTATATGTTCATGCTAGACAAAATCATGGTGCGCAGGGATATTATTATCTTCATCTTGCTACAAACTACAAACATTTTCACGTAGTCTGTACGAAATTAATATCATATTTTAAAAATATTTAATATATGAAAATTTTACAAGTGAAAGACGGAACGAAATTACGATCATATTTTTATGTTAATTATAATTATAGATGAAAAATTAGTTTGTAAGGTAAATGTAATAAATAACCAAATATTGTGTTGAATAAATTCACCAAATATTTACGATTTCGGTAAAAGTTTTAAGTGTATGTTATAGCTATGTATTACTAATAGGAACAAAGAGAGTACAAGAAATTAAAGATTTTACAATATATTAATTATAATCTTTGCTATTTGTTTTTAAATTTGTGTTTTTACATAATTTTAGAAAACTACATTAACTTGAACACAAATCACAACTACTTAGACTTTGTAGTTATAAAAAGGTGATTTTGTTGCTATGAATCTGGTATCTACTTATTCAACTTTTTTACATTGAGTCGTGTCAATTGTTCAGTTACTAAATTAACTAAAGTTTTACTGTATTTTGTTTCACCTTTCTAAACTCAGTCACCCAAATAGTTTTCAGTAATAAATTCTCATAAATTATTTTTTCTTTACTCTTATCTGTTCTTCCTAAATTCAGTCGCCTGAATCATTCACTACCTCAATTTAAAATTACTTTTTTAAATTCAATGGTTTAAATAATTCAGTAAACACTTTTATTGTATTTTAATCTTATTGCTCTTTCCTAAATTCAGATGCCATAACCCTTCACCAATTTAATCACTGAATTAAAGTTATTATATTTTATCGCTAGTGACCTGTATCATTCAATATTTTGATCATTGAACTAAAACTACAATACACACTTTACTGATATTCAACATTATAAAATTAGTGATCTGGATTTTTCGGTAACTAAATCACTCAACTATAGTTTTTGTATTAGATTCTCATTTCAGTTGACTTTTCTCAATTTGTCTTAGTCATATGATTACCAAATTACCATATTTTTTTAGTTTTCTTAAATTAATGTATTTACAATTATAGAACGTAGTATATTTTTTAGTAACGTATGTTTTTCATTAGCTACAAAACACTCGGTTGTAGAAGATGAAAATAAAATAAAAAAAATGAGGCACCTACATATCTAGATATTACTTTGAGATTTTAACCTAAGTTGTATTTTTAGATACTTATGTACTCCAACGGGCATTAAAGTTACTTAGAATTTTATATGTATATGACGATATATAAAATGTTTTATGTCTTTAGTATTAATAAAATATAACACAAATATGATATTATAATGTATATAAGACACGTTTGTTACTAACAAAAGTGGATTTTATATAGATAGATAGTATTAACCACTACAAGTTTATTATGTAGGTACGTCAACGTTTTTAATTTAGTCCTTGGTAAATGAAATTGTTTTATATTAATCTTTTCGAAACAACGCTGGGTTCATCAAATGTATCATCTCCCTACAATACGTCGATAAAATAATATACATTTTGAACTTATGTATTTATATTTATATATTCACCTAACAAACACCACTAAATTACTTATTGAAATATTGAATAACAGATACATATATGAAATCTCTTCAATAAGGCATTAGAGACAGTCTTACATATTTTTTAGGAAAAGAAATCATCTACATATATCTGCCTATTACGATTAAATGTTTACTTACTATTCAAAAGTGTTTTTTTATAGTAAAAATTAGAACAAATACATAAAAATTATGAAATAACTAATTGATTACTTTCACCTAAAAAGTTTATTTGTAACATTTAATCGCAATGGATAATTAATATTATAAATATGTGATACGTCACGTATTATGTAACTAATAAGTTTCTTCATGAGAATATTAATGGCAATATTAAAAATGTTCAATTTTCGTAATTCAAATGTTCAAATTCGTAATTGTAATTAGAAGCGATCTCTACCTCAGCTATCAAAGAAAAAAAATCGCATTATAATCGGCCCATTCGTTTAGGAGTCATGATGACACAGACTCACGGACACGTCAAACTTATTTTAACACCCTATTTTTCAGAAGGAATTTAAAAAAATGGGATAATTCACCTACATTATTCTTTAACATAATATTGTATACTAATACAGTTTTTTAAAAATATATAGTAGTTAATTTGCGATGTTTTGTCTAATTGTAATAATATGTATATGATACTAGAGATTAGTCAATTTATACATTCTGCATGCAGACGGATGAAGCTGCATTAGCTAATATGTCTAAGTTATGTATAAGATACACATGTATAACTATCTTCCCCCTAAGTACTTTCGTCATATGTATATGTAATAACGGGTATGATGATTTCTTTTGTAAGACTTGTAACTATGTTAGAAGAGCTGTCGTGGGTATATTTTTTGGAAAATTGCCACACATCTGTTATATATCTATGCAAATAAATATTAATTTACTTTTTTTGTATTTTTACTAATACCCAAAGATGTAGTGAATTCTCAATGTGCCAAATACTTAGTGCTATTAGTATAAGATATGTTTTTCATTAACTTAGTTTATGCTGTAATTGGTAAGTTTTCTAATTTTTATTATTGTTGTGAAAATCGTACCTAATACATAGGTACATAGATCTGGTCAAATCATACGAATACAGTTGTTAAAATAGCTTTTTTAATATACAGCCTAATAATTATGTTTGATTTAAATTAACATCTAGAAAAAAAACATATTGTATTAATTAAATTGTGAATGACTGATTTTACTTAAGTGGTGCTACTCAGAAACAAAATGAAAAACTTTGTTCGTATGTTAATTTTAATGCTGGCCAGTAGGGAAAAAATTGTTTTTACTCTACGTTACACATAATTTTATGTTCATTATAAAATGATTTTGTGCCATAAGAAATTGCCAATAAATATATATAAATTGTATGAGAGACTTCATTATTTAAATTTTTAACAGTAAAATGAGTATGAAGGTTAACTTTATTGGTACAGTATAGAAATATATATTAGGAAATAGTCTATAAAATTCTAATATATTATCACTATTTAGAAAATCTGTAAGTTTGAATGTTTTGGTCAGATTCAGATCCTTGGAGCTATAGTACTACTGGAGATTACACACCTAACAAAGACCTGAAGTCAGTTATAAATACTGCTGGCTCAGTCTAATGCACTGACCTCTCTTTCGCTTTGACTTCATTTAATTGACATTATAAGACCGTCGAAAAGAGTTGTCGGTACATTAGAGTGTATGAGAGAGTATTGTGTATCTTAGTTATCAACTCAAACTGCAAAAGTAAACTTGAAAGGATGTCATTTGTGTTTGCGATCTCTACTGGATTTCTGTTGGTTACTGGAGATAGCAAATATAAAGTATTTTGGGATGTGCGTGTGCGTTTCTATAAATTTTAAAGAAAAAAAAATTTCGCCCCAGACAGGATTTGAACCTGTAAATGTAAGATTCTATACTTCTTATCGTCGGAGCTTGGTGGAATTCCATTCTTGATGTAATTTATTTAAAAACACTTGTACTTTCCACAATATATTTTATTATTTTTTATTTTTATAATTTAGCCAACCGGTTTCGCTATACAAGCATCATCAGGGCTATATAACAACGCGTTGTTATATAGCCCTGATGATGCTTGTATAGCGTTGTTATATAGCCCTGATGATGCTTGTATAGCGAAACCGGTTGGCTAAATTATAAAAATAAAAAATAATAAAATATATTGTGGAAAGTACAAGTGTTTTTAAATAAATTACTGTAAATATAAATAAAGTATTTTGATGTATACTTTTCCATTTTGAGTGGGCAACTGAGTTACATAATCAGTCCCCAGGTTTGTTAGAAGCGTAACCTCCAGTAGCATTACAGCTTCATGCAGGTATCCGTATTTCAAAACGTCACGGTCGATTTTTTATTGAAGTACCTTCATTTTGAAAGAAATAATATTTCACAATAACAGCTCAAAGGTATAACTTTGACTGCTGCTAGATTTGAGTATTTAAAAAAAACAGCCTTAATTAATATATGTAATTCGACTGATACTATTTTTAATTGCGCAATCGTAACTATTGTAACTTTTGATCGCTTTTCAACAATAAAATTGACGAAGTAAAATAATTTGATTCAAAAAAATCCACTGCTATTTGTAAATGAACATTGTTTTTATTCAGTGTCCATACATCCGAAGCTTCGCTTAGGAGTTTTAATTTTCTGTTGAAATAGAACAATTATCAGTACAGGCCAGGGTTGCAACTTCTCTAGCTACCAAAATCCGACAACCAAGTCTCAGTCAACTACTCCGGTTCTCATCCCTAACTTTATATTGCTTATTCCAACACATAAAGTAGACCCTCGTAGTCCCTACCCCTTAACCTGTAATGTAAATTTTAAATCAGCCTCGAATTATTTCATTGCACCCATTATGTAAGGTAACTTTATGAGTGATTTGGTTGTGTTAACCCAGTAATTTAATGTAATATTTTAATTAAGAATTTGCTGAATCTACGGTGCTTTCAGAAAAATAGTTATCCAAACTTTATAACCCTTGAATATTCAATAATTTTAATGTTTTTGAAAAAATAAACTTACAAAATGAAAAAAAAAACTTTTTCATGTACATTTGGAATAAAAAAACGGTTTTTATAAATTTATGGTAAGCAACAGGTTTTGTGAATTTGGATAGATAACATTTTACTGAGGATAGTATAGCACAGTTGTTAGTGTATTATAGGTTAACATGATATTGCTTTTCTTTCAAAGTATTCTGTTTTGGTACGTTATTTTTAATTATTTAAAAAATAACACACTTATTCTTAATTTTATGACTGTGGTAGCAGCTAACTTTGAGTCCTCAACATGTGTTGATTGTGCTGAGATTTACCCTCTGGTATTTAATTTTTGTAAAAATTCAACAAACGCGTCTACTGGTAAGTCAGACAATTAAATTTCAGACCAAAAGGACTATATGTTTTGATTTACTAAATGAAGACTATGTTATAATTATATATGTCATGATATAAAATAAGTAGGTACCTACAGCAGTTATTATTAAGAAAAAGAAAAAAACTCTTTAAGACCTTTAAGGTTTCACTGTTCAATCATTGTTTTTCATGAACATGACAAGGAATCTAATGTGCTATTTTTTTTCTTTTTGCAAAGAGCACCTACTGCAATTAAATTTCATGCTATTTTTATTTGTCGATAAAGGAAATTTAAGTAAGTCTTGTGTTTTTACATATATATTTTTTAAATGTATTAGCACTTGTAATCTGTATGAATTTTTGATTAAATTAACTTCACTACAAGGTTCCGCTTAGCTAGATTTGCTTAGACTTCTAGAAACACTGAGAGTAACTTCAATTATTTAAATATTTAATTATTTTTTTTTATTTCGATGGTATTTTTGCAAAAATTTACACTCGTGCTTCTTTCAACGTAGATTATAATCAATGTACTATAATGACAGAAATTCGAGTATGAGTTTTTCAGTATGATAATTATAAACAATAGAAAGTCTTTTCATGACCACTAAGATAAAAGCAGCGCTGTACTATCTTCTAAGCCTTTACCATAAGAAAAACCAAATCGTAACATTTTATGAAATAACTAACATATTATTATAAATATGAAGATTTTATTTAGATTTTAAGCTTTATTAGGTACTTAAAGTTATGTTTTATTACAGATGAACATATTATTGGAGTAATTTGTTAAACATTTAGGACATACTTATGATGTTTAATTATGAAATAAACTTTTCTAAGATTAAATTGTTTTGTTAATTGACTCTTCTTCTTTGGCTAGTCGTGGGTGCCCTGGTTGTGCCTCTGTCTACCACTTTGGGGATATGGGCGTGAAGATACTCTAAATTGTTTTGTAAATGTACACAAGTACCTCAGTTTCTGATTATAAAAGTTCCGGATAAAAAAGTCCTGTAATTCTGCCCAAGCTTTTTTGAAGGATTACTTTTGTTTTCGGTTACCTTTAGGATTGGTTAGTTTATTACTAATATGTCTTACCGTCAATAAGACTAAATGGTAGATTTCAACAAATGCAAAAACAACGTCAGCTTTCGTTACTACCGTGTTACAAAATGGAATGTTGGCAATTTGAAAAAAAGAATCTTGTACGAGAAGCATAAAAACTTCAATTTATCATCAATACTAAAATTATAATGAATCTGATGATCATAGATTCGTACATATTTCCAATATGTATGATTCTATGTGACAATTTACAGTTTGTGATGATCCGTCATTGAATATCTTTATTTATACCTACAGCAAATTCTTTTTTTATGTTAAAGGAAGGCAAACAAGCAGACGGATTTCCTGATGATAAGAAATTCACGCCGCCTAGAAACACCAAAGATAGTAATGGTGCGTTGCCAACCTTGTTTTTAATAAATAACAATAAACAACCTTACCAACCTTGGTCAGGATGTTAAGCCTCGAGCAAAAGTAAATTTACCGGTTACCTTACCCTCCGAACCAGAACACGTCATGACGATATGGCGGTAGGAATAGGTAAGGCGGTGGTACCAATCCGGGCGAGTCGCTGCGAAACTCTACCACCTGGTCAGATGTCACGGTGTTAGTGATGATAAGTCTATGCTCGTCTTTTACGAGCTGCTTGGCAAGAAAGGCAGATGGTCTATTCTGCAAAGGAGCCCGAACCAACACGGTGGTTCAGTTTCGTAGTCCATTCATATTAACAAGGGTTATAGATTTTTCCTGAGTTGATCCAGGTTCCCCAAGCTATCCTGGTAGCTCGTAAGAGGTAAATTTAAAAGAGCCATGATCTATGAACCACTGGTACGAAACTGCTTTGCAGAACCTAGGTAACGTGTCCCAGTTATAATTTTTTGAAGATGTAGCTCTTTCCTCTCCTATATAGAAAAGTGCTAGAGCAATTAGATTAATTAGAGGTATAACAAGCCGTAGCCTACGATAAGATAGACGTTATAGAGCGTATATAGCGTCGCTATCCTGAGGCCGGGATGTTAGACCTATTGTGCAAGTCTACCTCCGAACTGGTACATGAGTCATTTGGAATATAAATGCAGCTACATACTATCGAAAATACATTCATTTCGAGTGCCAAATCTGACTATCCTTTTGCAGACCTTTCTGTCTCCCTCTCCCCTGCGATAAAACCCGAACGAATTGACCTTGGAATGTCAACCTAGATCTCCCTGGGTATTTACACCCATCAACACCTTTTCGTTTTAACACAAAGTCGTTTTTCAATCCCACTCTTTCTCGGATCTCACTGTTACGAATGCGGCCAGCAAGCGTAAAATCAAAACGTAATTTAAAATTTTTCACGATTTTAAATTTTTCACGTTTTCAAAAAACACGTATTTAATTATTTTCACTTAAGATCAACATATTGAAATTTGGATGGTGATTAAATAGTCAGGGTGTATATTATATACCTTGGAGTGTATATTTAAAAAATGTAATCATAATCACTATATTTTGTTATAGATACTGCATTCTATTTCAATTTAGTATTAATATTTAATCTATGTCTATCTTCTTACACTTTTAACAAATCTGTAGAAGAGTGAATTAAACCATTTTTTTTGAATTTTTGTCTGTTTATCTGTCTTTCTGTGTCCTGACCGCGGCATAGATACTTTATGTTCCGAGGAAAGTTTAAGGCTACTTTTTATCCCGCTTACTAAAAGAGTTCCTTTAGAAGAGGGGTAACAGTCAAAGTGTAAGTTAATTCGTTAATGCATAGTCCAATTTTTTATATGATAGGCTTATATATAAATGTTACAGATTACCCCATAAATCCTTCAAGTTAATAAATTTTACATTAAGCATTCAGTATAAATGATCTAACTTAATTTCATAGCTTGTAACCCAGAATTTTTAGGAGTAAGTTATTGAAGGTACATTTTCCATACTTATTATATAAACATCTTCACGCCAACTCCCTTGCAGGGAAGCAGAGGGTGTCGACTGTCAAATGGCACGATTCCTAACTACTTACGAGAAAATCCTACAGGGGTGGAAGTTTGTATAAGAAATCGAGAATGATTCAGCTTTGATTAGATTAGGACTTAGAAAATTAACAGTTAAATTTTTCGAAAACGAATTTTATTGGGCGCCAGTCGGACCGAAGTTTGACGGGTCGCACAGAGGAGTATTCGGCCTCGAAATCCGGTCAAAAATATTTAATGCCCTTTTGTTGTTTAAAATGAGACATAATGTTGTCTTATAACTGTACCATTAACATCGCAGCTCATTTAAGTCCCCACCGTGGGCCACGAGCCCACCCTGGATACCTCGTGGGCCCAGTGTGGATTGGCGGGAAACAATAATGAATACTAACATTGATAATAGCCGGGACCGACTATTTAAAGTGCCCTTTGAAGCATAGAAGCATCTTACTTTTTGTACAATCAGGTAATTCAGTCTGCAACGTTCTACCCAAACTGTAGTACAACTCACAAAATTATTTTTTGTGGGTGATTCTTCCGGGATTCGAACCCAGGATCTCGGGATTGTGAGCCTAAAGCTCTAACCATAAGCCTACACAGAGGCAGTATCTTTATATTGTGTTTAAATACTATAATGTTAACGTTTTATGATTTAATAATAAAACACCGAAGAGAAAAAAAATAATATTTATTTTTAAATTCACAAGAATATCTTAGATATCAACTTCTAAAAACAATTCCATTGTTTCTGGCAAGACACTTCCGCTGGTTTTTAATTTTTGCTGTTTTCTTCCACAGCCCAAAAATGGGTCAGAAGTCAGCAGAAGCCTATTAAATACTTTTTTTACTAAGTTCCCGTGAAAAATTTCTGGAGAAATCCTGTCTATAGGATCTAAAATGTTTATTCCTGGCCTCTGCTGCTTCTTTTGACAACTGCCCAATAGGCAAAAGGGCATGTTTTATAATGGCAGAACCATGGACAAGTATTTTATGAAGTGTAGGTGTCATCGGATACGTCATATAGTTCTATATACAGTTCAGCAGTTTCATTTGCAAACTTCTCGAACTTAGCGACATTAATGCCATATCCAGAAGAAGTAGCTTCTAAAATTATTCTAAGTCTCTGTATGAGACTTATTACGAAATCTGAAAAGAAAATATTTTTTTAACAACAATAACAAAATTACAAAAAAGTTTTACTACAATTAAAAAAGGTCATCAATAAAAAAGGTGACAAGATGGGTGAGGTTTTTTTATGTACATGACATAAGTAAAATGTATAGTTTAATATTTTAAAGAAATATTTGCCCGATTGGATCCGGAACCATAACTAAATTACCTTTTGACAACGAACATAAAAATAAATATGCATTTTTTGACTATACTTGCTAGGCATCTTAAATATTAACGAAATATGAATAAAATAGAATATATTTTAATATAATATTAATGTACATACCTTGTGCTTCCGTATCCATAATTATTTTATACAAATATCATTACAAATCACTTAGAATATCAACTGTTAAAATGTTGAAATTATCGTATCGAAAAAATACAGGCGTGAGCATTAATCAACGACTAGAGTCCGACTACCTGCTTCGCAAGTATAGAGTTAACAGTTGTAGTTTGAAATCGGGTTTAGTTAGCTTGGTTATCTAGGTATGCAAACAGCATAAATAAAGTGACAAAAACGATTTTTTAGTTTTTTTACTTATGACCGGATTTTGAGGCCGAATACTCCTCTGTGGGTCGGCTAGTTTGTAAAAAAATTATTTTGTTGGAATGAATTTGTTGAAGAGGTAGTAACAAGATATTGTGTCAACAGGTGAAAAACCAAAGCACTTTTATGTACCTACCTATAATTCAAAAACCACTTGTCATAATAAAATTAAGATGGGACCACCTCGGAATTTTAAACTATCTTTCTAAAAAAGAACTATCAAAATCAGTTGGCTATTGGTCGAGTAATACAAAAAAAATACAATCTAATTGAGAACAACTTAATTTTTTGGAGTCGTTTAAAAAACAAATCAATATCTTATCAGAGAAATATTTATCATGCTTATTTATAGCTATTTTCATACATTTACAAATATTCTTCTGTACACTACACTGGACAATCTGTACTTATAATAAAACTGTAGGAGTTAATTTTGTACATTGAAAAACTAAAAGAAATATTGATGCCGATTCGACTCCATCGTTCGGGACGGATATATCTGGTAATATAGATGCGGATGACTAAAACTGAGCAGCAGAACTGAGTTTTATTTTTTTTAGAACGAAAGAACCTATCTGTCTATGTCCCAACCGCGAACCACGCCGCATCTGCTGAACCGTAAAAAAATTGTCAACTAGGTATTACATATTCTGATGAAGTTTGTAGCCTATCCTTTTATAGCCTAGTTTGTAGCCTTAAAGGGATATTTTATCCCTAATTCAAATGTATCCTATTCCGATACGTGATCCGATTAATTTTATTCTCTTTTTGCTTTGTTTTGCTTTACAGATTGTTCAATGTTTCAGTTTATGGTCTAAAAGGGACACTTTATCCCTTTAGGGATTTTTTTTAAATGTATTTAGTCTACAATTCCTTAACACGTAATCGGTTAATTTTAGTCTCTTTTTATTTTGTTTTGCTTTATAGATTGTTCAATGTATCAGTTTATATCCTCAAAAGGATACTTTATCCCTTTAGGGATTTTTTTATAAATGTTTTTATAAGTCAGTTTGGAGTGTTTTCTTTTATACAAACTTTTTTGTTAATGACAATCGATACGAAGTTTTTACGAAGCTTGTCTATATTCTATTCATTAGTCTCGCCAAAACTCGAGAACGGCTGAACCGATTTGGGTAATTTTGAGATTAAAATTATTAATTGTTCAAGTCCAGAGAACGTTCAAAAGATAGTCAAAAAAAAACTGCGAGAAAACTAGGAAAAACATCTTTATTTTTCCAGTACAAACTGAACGGGTAGAACGAAGTTCGCCGGGTCAGCTAGATTTTCATATTAACAAAACTATTATAATAATATTTCATACTATTTTATACTAACAAAAACAATTTTATACTATTGTATTTTTTTTGTATTCCATTTACAGTATCCTTTTCTGACCATTTTGACACCAGGTCTTAAACACCGCATGCACTTTTCGTTGGCGTAAGTTACTCCATCAGATCCACAAACTGGATTCATGTTTAGTGGACACACACGAACCGGTGGTTTTGACCGGCATCTTCCTTCATACCACAAATAGACGCCAGGGTGACAACGCATGCAACTCTCGTTGGCATAGGTCCTCCCGTCTGTTCCACAAACATAGTGATAATTCTTGGTACAAGGACATGCTCTCTTTGCCAACACACTCATCAAAATTCCAAGGAAAAATAAAACTGAAATTTCAACAAAAATTTAAAATAGTTTTTCTAATCCGCTCCAACAAAAACGAGCTGTTTTAAAATGTGTACAAATGTGGCCGTCTCTTTAGTTGGTCGAGGGGCTAGCGCACACGCCTTACTCCACCGACCAGCCGCGAGGCTCGATTTCGATTCCCAACGGGGGCAGACATTTGTGTGACATACACTTAGATGTGTGCATTTCGGGGTCTGGGTGTATATTCAATTTATTCTGGTATCTATATAAGTATTTCTTTGTATTACACCCATGATACAAGCATATTATAATTTGATTACTTTGGGCACATGAGTAGATAATTCTACTCATGTGCTTTGGGGAAAGATTCAATTTATGCTATTTATAAAAAAATACACATTATGAAATTATATACAACAAGCGTTTACCCGCGGCTTCGATAGGTCATTAAAAATATCCTATGTTACTTATGTGTAAAAATTGCATAATGGTTGGTTAAGTAGTTTTCACGTAAAAGTGTAAAAAAACAGACTTACATTCACGTTAGTGGATGGAGAATCTCTAACAACAAATTTCTGTGATGATAAAAAATAATAAGGTTTCCTCTATCGACCATTCTTTATTTTTACGTGAGATATCAGTGTACGACTCTCCAGATGGTACCTCTACCCTTCGGACCGGAATATGACAATCATTATGGTGACAGGAATATAAGCGTAAATCGGTGGTTCTCTACCCGGGCAAATTGCTCTACCATTTGTGGTCTTGCTAATGATGATCTATATTTTAACCAGTGCTTCGCTTATTTCGAGCTACCTGTCGAAGTGGCAAATGGTCTATTCCACTCTGTGGCCCCGGTCTAATAAGTCGACTTTCTTTTTCTACTAAATTTAACTACCAAAAATTTTTTACAGTCGTCGACAGAGTCAACGATTCTCTAACTTTAATCTTATATCCAAAAACTATAATTATAGGCTGCAAATAAACGAATACAATATTATTAAAAGCAAACAATTAATTTTTTCTTATATTTTTAAAAATTTTCCTTATCTGACGGCCAAAGTATGAAAAATATTTCCCACCAACCCACAATTTTAAATTCGAGAAATTAAAGTTTTAAAATTTTAAAAATTGACACACCACAAGCTCCATCTTTATTACACGACTAGCAGTTCCGGCGAACTGCAGCCTAATCGGTTTACCCGTTCTTGAATTATAACTAGAGTAACAACACGGCTCTCTTTAAATATATATAGATTATTAATTTGTAATAAAACTTACTTGTTTTCATATCTTCGCTATTCAGTTCAATATGTTCAAATGTTTCTTTTTTAATTTATAATAAAAAATAGGTATTAGCGTAGCTTATTTTTACACCGAGTTTAACTATACTTCATTACAAACCGTGGAATCAATTAACAGATTGCTGTTACTGATAAGCGTTAATACTTTAATATTACGTTAACGTTAATATTACGTAACTAAAAAATGCGTGTATGTGTTTTGGTTGTCGAATCCAGGGTCAAATATACGGATTTCCCGATGGCTAGATAATACCTAAGCCGCGTATAAAAATACCGACTTCAACACTAAAAGGTAAAAAATAGCAAAGATTTAATATTAATTATGTACTACCTTTTATATTTTATATGTGCTATTTACTAGTATATTTGAAGTTTTGTACCAAGCCTTAAACTAGTAATTGTATTATAAATAAGTATTAAATTGGCTTGGCATCAACTTCAAACATATTAGGAAATAGCAGATATAAATAATAATTAGTAAATCTTATATAAAAAATTCTCGTGTCACGGTGTGCTTGATTGAACTCCTCCGAAACGGCTTGACCGATTCTCATGAAATTTTGTGAGCATATTGAGTAGGTCTGAGAATCAGCCAACATCTATTTTTCATACCCTTAAATGACAAGAGTGAATCACCCTAATTTTATTTACTGAAATCACATCAAAAAAAGGTAGCAGAACAACGTCTGCTGTGCCAGCTAGTGTAAGATAAAAAATCCCGTGTCACGGTGTGCGTGATTGAACTCTTTCGAAACGGCTTGACCGATATTCGTGAAATTTTGTGAGCATATTGTGTTGGTCTGAGAATCGGTTTAAGATCTATTTTTCATACCCCTAAGTGATAAGGGTTGTTCACCCTTAACTTGTTATTTTGAAGTCGGTTTTTTACCGAAGTTATTTTTATTTAATAATTATTACTTTATTGCTGGTATGATTTAATTTAACAATTTCATAAGTAAATATCTTTACAGCACGGTATATCTAAGGCTTTTTTTCAAAGTTGGCTAAAAATAATAACTGTAATTGTATGTAACTAACATGTAACTTGGATACTTGAGTTCAAAACAGAGAGAGAGTACATGGCAATGACAATTAAAACTGCAGCAGGAAAACGGGTAACCTACGCAGCAGGGGTGTAATCTGTGGTGACGCAGTGTGTGGTGAGCTCTACATGTCAACATCAAATAAGAAATATTAAAAAGTGAATCTATACCTACCTACGCTTACAAGGACACTGTAGTAAGTTCCGTACATCGAAGGTATTTTTAAAGAAATAGATACAACTGACTAAAATGGCCCACAGAACCCATTTTTAGCAGTTTTACGCTGAACTTACTGAAATACGACCTACGGTCGTAATGAAATTTGACACTTATGTAGGTACTCTCTTTCAAACTGAAGAAGGTTTAGTAAAGGGGTTCAAGTAGGAGAAGGGTCAAAAATCAATAGTCAAAATGTAAGACAATATTTCGTTACTAATAAGCCCAATTTCATTAATTCTTTTTTTTTGTTTTTAACCCCTGACTAAAAATAAGAGGTGGTACAACTTTAATGTGTGCGTGTGTGCACGTGTGTGCGCGTCTATTTGTGTGTGTGTGTGTGTGTGCATGTGTGTGTATGTACGCGTGTGTGCGTGCCTGCGTGCATGCGCGTGTGTGTGTGTGTGAGTGTGTGTTTGTGTATGCGTGTGTGTTTGTGTGTGTGTGTGTGACGTATGACGTGAGAGTGCCTTTAGCTGTACTACCGATAGGTATTTATCAGTAGTTATTGAACAGTTTTGATTTTACGATTAGGCAGTATTTGCTTTACAATTTGTCCGACATTTTTTTCCAAGCTATGAATTTTGGAATTTACCAATTACAAAGATAACGACACTCAGTAAATATTTGAATGGTAATATCAAGGCCAAAAAAATTCACAAGCTTTGATGAAGCAAGATGAAGTCGGGATAAAATCTTAATAAATAAATAATAACAAGAAAAAAAACATTTTAAAAACCAACAATAATGGTCCAGGATTTTTTTGGCAACCCATTTTTAATATATTTTCTGATATACTAAATTTGCTAGAAAACCGGTTCATCCTATTATCAGCTCGGTGTAGGTCGACCTAACTTCGGATCTTAGACAGTATAGATTCTTGAGTTTTGTAGTTCTCTTATTTTAGAAGTGACAGGGCGGGGGACACATTTTACCACTCTGAAATCCTTCCTCTCGCGCAAAGTAAGCAAAATATATAGCAGAGACATCAATATCACTTTTGAAGATCTATTTGTAGATATTCCACACTTATGGATTTGATTAAAAAAAAACTTAGTTTTATGGGGAACTCTGAAAACTTATTGTTATATTTATATTTTTTGTCAAATGTTAATGCGGTTCGCAGAATACATACACTTACCAAGTTTCAACAGCATAGCTCTTATAGTTTCGGAAGTAAGTGGCAGCGACATGCAGACGGACAAACAGACAGACATGATGAATCTATAAGAGTTCAGTTTTTCTGCCTACGGTAAGCTACGTAACCCTAAAAATGGCCTTACACTTCAGTAAACAAACATCACAAGTTAGCACTTTATTAAGTTTTGGCGCCATCGAGAGAAAAGATGGTCTAAGTTTTTTCATAATAACTAGTGAATTACGTGTTGATATTGAGTATAATTAGGTAATTTTGGTGGCATTTTGTACAATTTTGTTTAGTGAAAGTGCACAAATTAAAATTTAATTGCTAATTTCTTCATGATCATTTAATGATCATGAAGAAATTATCGTATCGTGTATCTCATTACATGAGCTTGAGTAATGAGGCCACCTCTTTACCCAACACTCTGACATGACTTGCTGACGACTTATGACTGATAACTAATTACAATTGATTAAAATTGATGTAAAATTTGATGCAAATTTTTACTTGACTAATAGCATAATACTAACGTGAAGGCCAAAACCTTAAGAAAGAAGAAGTTAACACTTAATCAAAATAAGTGTTTTTTTTTTCGTTAACATTTTTTCTCTACTTAAGAAAAAAACTTCTAATTTTCAATAAAACAACACATTTTATTCTAATGTAATACTCTTTTATTTCCATTACAGAATCCTTTCTTGACCAATTTAACACCAGGTTTTAAACACCGCATGCATTTTTCACTGCCGTAAGTTTTTCCATCAGATCCACAAACTGGATCCAAATTAAGTGGACACACACAAAACGATGATCTTGGCCGGCAAGTTCCCATATACCACAAATAGACACCAGGGTTACAACGCATACAACTTTCGTTGACATATGTTTTCCCGTCTGTTCCACAAACAGGGCGATAATTTCTGGTACAAGGACATGCTCTCTTTGCCACTGCACCCAGCAAAATCCCAAGCAAAATTAAAACTGAAATTTTAACAAAAAATTAAAGCACTTTTTTCTAACCGGAGTGGGTTACAAAATAAATATCTACTTAAGTATAAAACTTGTTGAAGTGGGTTTTGACATTTGTTTCGCAAACAGCACAATGGTTTATCATACAAGGACAACGTTTTCCTGGCGACACAATCATTAAAATCCAAAAGAATCACAATCAGAATCAGAAATACATATATCTTTATTCACTTGAACCATAAAAGTGGTATTTGTGCGCGTCGAATTTTTTTTTAAACTATCACCGGATCGGAACTTGGCCACACACTGAGAAGATCCGGCGAAAGAAACTCTGGGGGCTTGTCTTTTTTCAATAATAATAATTACAATATGTACTAGAGTAAAAATATAAATTACAATCTTACTTTAACTTAAATAAAAGGTACAACAAATCACATTACAAATTGCAGTGGGAGATTGAAACCTCTATCCCCAAGCATGTTCATCTTCCAAATACTCTGAGACCGTATAGCCTTTCTTACATAATTTTGCTTTTATTCATTTTTAAACTTATTTAAAGGTAGATCTCTTATACTAATGGGTATCTAAGAATTAATAAAACTGAAATGTCAACCAAACTTTATAATACTGTAGAATAAAAAAAAACTGTATAACAAAATATAATTATCTACTTTAAGTAAATAATTATTATAAATATAAAACTAGTTAGGTACTAGTAACAATACGAGTAGGTAGTTCACTTCTTCCCAGTTTTAAAATGTGTCTTTCTTAACTTGTCCGTTTTTTTATATTGGAAAGCAAACAAGCAGACAGATTTCCTGATGGTAACAAATTTACACCGCCTAGAGATACCAAAGGTGGTAATGGTGTGTTACAAACCGTCTCAGGTTGTTGAGTATCCACCTATAGTAAGTTTACCGGCTACCCTCTAACGGTTGGGTACCCGGCCCGGACTAGGATAATGACACTCACGCTTTCAATAGGAAAGGCGTCGGTACTGGGCGAGTCGCTGCAGAACTCTACCATTTAGTAATATGTCATGATGTTATTGACCGTAGTATTTCTGTTGGTCACTAGAGATAGCAAATATAATACACGTCATTTGACAGATATTTGATGTAAACTTTACCCAGTGGTCATCTCTTCTGCATCTGTCACAATGGACTCAATAAAATAATATTTCCCGCCACCGACCAATTTGTAGCTAGTTAAATAAGCGTTTTCAAATTCTAATAATTAAACAAAGAAACAAAAAACTCAATTGAAACTTTGATACATTTTTATTAATTAAATTTTGTACCAAAACTTACATGTCTTCATGTCTTCGTTATTCACTTCTCAAAATCAAAATATATTTATTAACATAGATCTTGTGACGCGTCTATATAATTCTAAAAGGTAATGTGTTCAAATGTTTTTTTCGTTAATTTGTAATCGAAAATAAGTAATGGCATCGAGTTTAACTACTCTTCATTACAAACCGTAGAATCAATTAACACATTGTTGTTACTAATAAATCGATAATGTTAAGCGCTAATATATTGATAATGTTAACGTTACCTAGGAAAAATGTGTGTATGTGTTTTTGATGTAGGATGGAAACAAACATTCAGATTTCCCGATAGAAAGTATGTCACCACCAACCACCAACTAAATACTGTAATGGTCGTAACTAATTTGAAACTTGAATGCTAGAGGTCTAAGTCTTCTATTTGGTAAGTATATTTATTTAACAGGTTGGGTTAGAATGTGCGGAAGAAATACTGACACTGTAGCCACGGTAATATTATATCCTCAGATTATATAGTAATACTACGTATTATTATATCTATATCGAATTCCAACTTCATATAAACGGACGACGCGCGAGCTATACCTACGCGTTCGGATCAGGGCAGGCACGCGGCATGCTACAGTCGCAGGGGTCGCAGGTGTACCGCAGTGACGAACGGACGGTGTGCTGGTTTTTAATAAGTAACTGCGCGAATTTTTACTCGAAATAAGTACAAGTAGCTATTTAGCGTGACAAGTAGAATATATTGTGATTTTTATTCGAATGCGGATTTTTTCTACACTCAAATAAATTAATAAAGTACCTACATCTCAGTCAAGGCGCAAATATTTTTCGGTCGCAAATTTATAAGACCGGTTTGTTATAAAGTCACATACATAATCATAGTTTTTTAATTAAATCTGTCAATCCAAAAAAACCACATGCATTTTTATTGATCACTTTCTACTTAACACAAAGTATTTATTTAATCATATTAACATTTTAAATTGTTACTAAGTATCTTTGCTAATAAATAAAAAGTAATAAATTTACAATCTCAAAACTAGATAGAAACTCAAAGTAGGCAGATGACTGACAGCCCTATCATGCTTACGCACCGCGTATCTGTAGGCACTTATTTCAAGGACACGGCCGAGTTACGATACTGTATAGATAGTATTACAGTGCTGTGGCCATCGTTTCGCCAGTCGCGAGCCCAAAAACCATCCGCCCTTTACACGATGGCCCATTTTAAGTTGACCACTATCATGGCCCATCGTGTAGTACGTACATTAGTAGTAGGTATGTTACCACCTGTGGTGAAAACCGAAATCATAACGATAACATTGTGCCAAATCAGATATATACTGTGAAGTTATCTAAGTATTATTAATGTTTATCAAAGAACACATAATACAGATAGCTCCTAAAGTTATCAGTTGTGTGTGGTATATAACTAATAACATTTTAGTTTGTAATCCTTAAGTCAAAGTCTTAAAACGAGTCGAGTGCTGTCAAGAAAAGAATTAAGCGGTATAAATACGATATTTCCGAAACTTTGGACGAAAAAAGAAACAGGTGAAAGCAATATGTACCAAATAATTAATAAATTTATGGAGTTTTTGTATTATTTGTTACTGAAGTGAACATTCCCATAATGTTTATCGATTCGTTTACATATCTCGAAGATCGCAGCGCGTGATACCTAAATCTATAGATTTTTAACTGAAACTTCTTTTCCGTGCTCCATAAAAATGTGTCATAAACAAATTTTACTTTTTACGTGTGTTCACTAATATATAAACTCATTTTTAATGATATCATAGAAATAGGAATATTAGAGATCAATGAATGATATTATAAAATACCGGAATAATATTTTTTTCGATAGTTTATAATTTGTCTATAACAAACCGTCAAATTGTAAGTGAACTACAAAGTTCACAATCTGTGAAATTTTGATTTTCTGTGTTTGATTTTATATTTTGTTAACGTGGGTACAATAATGTTAAAGTATGAAATAAACAGAGGAGTTAAATAAATTCATTTGTCACTAAAATTTTGATAATTTGGCTATACTATGGCGTAATTTTATACAGCAGTCCATTAAAATAGTATATTTTTCAATGTAACTTAATTATTTCAATTTATATGCAATAAATATCATAAAAACATCATTAAGTTTACCGGCTAATTAATGACGACTTAAACATAACGTAAACCAATTTTTTGTTTGTTCTGTCACTTCAATGTTTACTTAATGTCAGTTAACTAATTGACGGTTTGCCATAGTCATATTGTCAATGGTGTGAAAAATCCACAATATTTTTACTGTTTACAATCTCACAAGATAAGTGAATGACATTGGCTAAATAAGTCGTGAAAAACGACGATCACAAGCATTTTCTAGTGGTAAGCAATACACTGCGCCAATAGACATCATATAAATGGGACATTACTAACGGAAAGTCTTGCATAAGTATTCTGATTCTTACAACCAGGTAACGAAAATAGCAAGTTTTGATTTGGCAGCAGAAATAGCTAATGCGGTGTCACAAACCCTGATGCATCGGTGCAGGACTCTATCTCCTTGTGAATGCACTAATTGAGTGATCCCGCAAAACAAAATTGGAAACTATTCCACTGGTGGGTCATGTCACCGTCACGTCCATACGTCTAAATTTCTTCAACATTTAGCACTACTAATACTAATATATAGTTTCAGAAAAATGCCTCAATTTGTGCTACACTACTTTAATGCTAAGAGCAGTGGTGAATCCATTCGTACTCTCTTTGCTTATGGTGGCCAAGAGTTCGAGGATCGACGTTTTGCAGTGGCTGACTGGCCGGCATTGAAACCATGTGAGTTCCTTATAATAACTGTATCTTCACGCCCATGTCGCTGAAAGAAAGAAAGAAAACATTTATTAACATACACATATTAGAGAGAAAAAGTATATAAAATGTTATACAAAAAGCGTATCAATCAAAAAAAAAGAAATTAAAAGAAAGTAATGAAACAACCAAAAAAATACAATTTAAAAAAATTAAGTGTATTGTGAACACAGTGTGCAGTGCTGCGCTGCTAATGGGAGAAACGCTCAGTATAAAATGTTAAAACATTTTGAATTAAGGGGCCATATACGCTAAAATACGTCAGTTGTTTACTGTTTTTTTCATACAAAGCAATCATGGATCTTGCTGACAAAAATACACAAGATTAACATGAATATGCTTTACTAGACTAGTGTTTACAAAACACGATTCATTTCACTTTGCTCGATAGAAAAAAATCAAAAAGTTAACCCTTTTTTGAAAGCTTTTGCTTTCTGTCTACTTCAATTGTGAAAATATCGACACCAGATTTAACATAAACATAGATAAGTACTATACCTAAAAGATAAGTGTTTCAGTTTTTATATTTTTTTCAAATTACTTTTATAGTGTCAAAAATAGTGATTTGTCGCTTAAGACGTTTACTTTAGAGCGCCATTGTTCATAGTAATCATAAAACGGGGGAGCGCGGTGATTGGCTCTTCTGGCTGACTGAGTATGGGGCCTTAACACTGATTTTCAGGCTCCTCATTCAGTGTTGACAGCTGTCAGTTTTTCTAATAACATAAATTAGTAAATTAAATAGCAATGTAAGTATAACCCGTTATTTGCAAAGTTATATTATATAATAATCGCAAACAAGAGTCAATAATGGTACTTTTAACAGTTTATAAATTGCCCCCCATACATTAATTTTTACTTACGCAAAAGTACTTTTTTCTTACATAAAACAAGTCACTCAACAAATATCAATCACACAAGCTACGCAGATAATCATGCAAATACTAAACAATCCTCGAAAACACTGAAGAGTTTGGCAAAGGCACAATACAACCAGGGTACCCAAGACATTTTTAAAGTTGTTTATTTGTAATAATTGCACTTGTAAATTAATAATCATTAGGCACCAAAAAATAATTAATTAGAATGCTTTACTGCAGTGAGGTAGAGTATTGACTTTGACATTTGACGATTGACATTTGCTATGATTTGACCATTGACGCAATGCCGGTATTTTCGGTATTCTCTCTAGAAAAATCCCGGTATTCCGGTATTTTCGGGATTCGAACAGAGTCTTGCGTTTCTTACATATAATGTAACTTTAGTGGTAATTAAGGTACAAGAATTTCAGAAAAATAACAAAATATCACTTCTTAAATAAAACAATTTTTATTGGTGAGACATCTTCAATCTTTGTCTCGCAAAAACTCGAGAACAGCTGCCCGGTTTTGCTAAAAGTCCGAGGATAAGAAAACAATTAAAAACGGCGAGGAAAATTGAAAAAACAACATTTTAAATTATACCATACAAACTGGATGGTTAATAACATAATTCAGGCTTGATTTTCTACAACTTTTGAAATCACAGTTTTTTCTTTTCAACGTTGCCATAGGAGGCTCCCACAGAATTACCTCTACACTAGTACACTTAAGTAATAAGTACTGTGCTTGGTATGTTTCATTCATGAAAACAAAACTACAACACTTTTAATACCCAACTACCAACTCCCTACCTAGAGCGTACTCATTCCATAAAGGTCGGCAACGCATCTGTGATACTCCTGGTGTTGCGGATGTCCGTGCCCCGTGGGCGGAAGTGATTACTTTCCATGAGGTGACCCACTTGCTCGTTTGCCTCCTCTTCTATAAAAAAACCGAGTTATCAAAAGGTAGTAAGAATCATTTGTTATCTGGGATACGTTTGTAATAAAAAAAAAGGCTGAATCTACCGCAATTTTTTGACTGTCCATGGAAATTCTATATATATAAAAATGAAACCCGTTATCCTTGGTCACGGCAATACGCGTGAATGGCTGGACCGATTTCACTAATTCTTTTTTGTTGTATTTGTTATTATTAGGAGAAGGTTCTTACGGAAAAAAATATTAAGAAAATCTCTCAGAAATATTGAAAA
>NJDD01001650.1:230578-251884 GCA_002245505.1 Calephelis nemesis
TTACCACAGTACATTACCGTGGTATTGTTGACCGCGGGCCGGTAAATCGAAAAAAATTTAGTGGCGGGCCAATAAATTAAAATTGATCTTGAGGCGGGCCGGTTAGTTAAAAACACTCTAAAAAGAGTTGTAAATATAACGTTGAATAATATACGTGTTCCAATTGTTGTACTTTTGATATGTTTGCAAATGCGTTTTGATAAGTATGTTTTGCAAAAAGTTTGGTTGAATACCAAACTCGTAAATTTTAAAACATGGAGCAAAAATAGAAGTTAATGCACATGTTATAGAGCCATGACGTTCGCGAAAAGGAAGTGGCTACGTACAGTACGCTAAATATTTCTTGGCTACGACCGTCTTAAAGCGGGCTTAAAAGGGTTAAGACGCTCGTATATTTTGCCGAGTGATAAGACTGATCGGGCGATAATTACTCGCTACGTTACGGGGTTTGTCCGGTTTGTGTATTCCTACGACGCGCGACGGTGGCGTCTTTCCACTCGTCAGGAATGGTACAGCCTGCTAGTAATATATTGAAGATGTTTACTAGTAGGTACATGTGTGTATGAAGTAGTGGTATGAGTGCGTGAGGAAAGTATTTGATTACTTTACTTAATATCTAGCTCTGGGGCCTTCCTATTGTGAAGATATTTAATAAGATCTCTCACTTTGTCATGGTCGGTAGGAGCTAACAGTTCGCCCTGGGGTGGTTCGGATGCCCTGCGCGCTACGAAACTATCTACTTCGGATTTGTTCAGGGTCGGCCGGCAGAGTAGAAACGTTAAACTTAGACTGAACATTGTTGGCTAGACATTCGACGTCGTCGACATCGTCACACGCGGAGGTAAATTTGGTCTGACTAGCGGAGGGGTATATTCTTTTGAATCTTTAGTTAGGGCTCTCGCCAGTGGCTAGTAGGCCACGTAAGATAGCGAGATCTCCCTAAGAAGTCTATCCCAGCGTCCGTTCGTCGTCTTGTTTGGTCTAGCTGGCATTCGGGGTATGGGAGATTTCTGTTATAGCATGCCGTAGGGCCCAAATGTGGTAACCGTTTTTATTAGTCGATGCCGTCCGATGATGAAATAATAATAATAAATAACCCTGAACAAGTCACACAAATTGAATCTAACCCCAAAGTAAGCAAATTATATGCTTGTGTTATGGGTGTTAGTCAAAGATACTAATACATAGAAATTCTTAAATAGACACCGAAATTAATTTAATAAACACCCAAACCCGGAAATGCAGAGATCTAAATGTTCATCACACAAAATTTGTGTGATGAACATTCCCAACGGGGGCCGGCATTTAATGTCGGCCCCCGTTGGGAATCGAACCCGAGCCTCGCGGTAAGTCGATAACTACATCGGCGTATATGCTAGCCACTCGACCAACGAGACGGTCAAAAGTAAGTATAAGTACCTAGGTGCTGGAAGAACAACGGTTTTCAATCTTGTTTAAATTACAGTGACTGGTTTCTTGCGCGAAATGAAATGTGTTTAATAGGTGTCCCGTTATGATAAAGTTTGAGAAACACTAATGTAGATGATAAAAATTTTGGCAGTGAATTATTGTGTCAATATTTATGTAACATTATCTAGGTATATCTTGAAACACATAATACGTCACACTATATATATGGTTATAGATATGGTTGTTCTTATCAAGGTAGTCCCCTACATAATCAACATAAGGAACGGCCATTTGAAATAAACATTGATACTTGAAATAATGTATGTAATAAATCGTTAAGGCCCCATACTCAGTCAGCCAGAAGAGCCAATCACCGCGCTCCCCCGTTCCATGATTACTATGAACAATGGCGCTCTAAAGTAAACGTCTTAAGCGACAAATCACTATTTTTGACACTATAAAAGTAATTTGAAAAAAAGTATAAAAACTAAAACACTTAGGTTTAGGTATCTTTTAGGTATAGTACTTATCTATGTTTACGTTAAATCTGGTGTCGATAATCGATATTTTCATATTTGAAGTAGACATTTGCGTTTCAAAAAAAGGGTTAACTTTTTGATTTTTTTCTATCGAGCAAAGTGAAATGAATCGTGTTTTAGAAACACTAGTCTAGTAAAGCATATTCATGTTAATCTTGTGTATTTTTGTCAGCAAGATCCATGATTGCTTTGTATGAAAAAAACAGTAAACTGCTGACGTATTTTAGCGTATATGGCCCCCTAAGTTGCATTAATAATGTTAATACATTGTTTTGAGTGAGCCATCGATATATCCAAATGACCAATTTAATAAGCACTTTTATGTAGATAATATTTTAGATCCTGCTCAAAATGGATGTAGGGTTGGGTCTGGTGGTACTAAGGAGCTAATCTTCATTGACTTGGCTATTTACCAACAGGTTCGCAGAAATCGGAAAGGTCTTGTCACCGCCTGGATTAACTATAAAAATGCTTACGATTCGGTACCGCTTACATGGTTGCAACGAGTGTTGGAACTGTACAAATTTGATGCAATTCTAAGCTCGTTTCTGGTTTCATGTACCCGGCAGTGGACCACAGCTCTTTGTCTCCCAGGAGGTGGAAGGAGTCTTTACACTTCCCAACCCATAAGGATTGAGTGGGGCATTTTCAAGGTGACAGGTTCAGTCCATTGTGGTTTTTTCCGGCTTTAAATCCTTTGAGTGCATTGCTTAGGGATTTAAAGCTAGGTTATCGGTTGCATAGAGGGGGTGAGACTAATTGTCATCTTTTGTACATGGATGATCTCAAGTTGTTTGCATCAAATAAACCAGACTTGTTGTCACTACTTGTGCAACACATATTTAGTAGTGAAATTAGAATGGAGTTTGGCGTAGATTAAAGTTGCGTTTGTACATATGCAGAAGGGGAAGGTTGTACAGAGCGACTATTCAAAACTTTCAGAGACTCTCAGATATCTCTCCGAAACCGATACTTACAAATATCTTGGTATGCCAGAGGGTATAGGTTTACTGGATCGGTACGTCAAACAGCTGGTGACGGAACGTTTCTTTGGTCGCTTGACAAAAGTGTTGAAAAGCCTTTTGTCAGGAGGTAATAAAGTGCACGCTTTCAATAGCTGGATGATGCCTGTTTTAGTATATACCTTTAGCATATTAAGATGGACTCAGACAGAACTAGATACTCTGGACCGAAGAGTTCAGAAACTGTTGACAACATATGGCATCATCCACGCTCATCTGTGATGAGATTGTATATTCCTCGGAAATCTGAAGAATTTCCATAATGCCAAAATCCTTCATAACCGTGAACTATACAATCTTAGAGAATACTTCCTACATGTTGAATGTGAAATGCATCGTGATGTAGTGTCAGTGGATAATAGACTGACTCCGCTCTCCTTAGGTAAAGAGAACTGGCATAAATTGGTGGTATTTAGTACTCAGAATCGCTTGGACGTATAGAAGAGCAAAGAACTACATGGTCGATTTTATCAGGTTCTTTATGGGCCAGAGGTCGATACAATAGCGTCCGTGTCTTGGTTACGATTCGGTGATATCTTTAGTGAAACCGAAGGTTTTGCTTGAGCAATTGCAGATGAGGTTGGCAATACGAACAACTATCGGAAATACATCATGAAGGACAAATCGGAAATACACAATTGACATATGTCGAGCGTGCCATCGTCCTGGTGAGTCTATTAGACATATTATTTCCGATTGTTTCGATCTTGACAACGGCGAGTACTTGCACAGACACAATCAAGTAGCCAAGATAATCGACCAGCAGCTTGCTCTTCGATATGGACTTGTAGGTTTTGAATTGCCTTTTTACAAGTATACACAGGAGTTAGTTCTTGAGAATAATCATGCGAAGCTCTACTGGGACCAATCTGTCAACACGGACAGGACTATTGTCATCAATAAGCTTGACATCGTGCTGGTAGATCGGTTGGAGCGCCGAGCTGTTCTTGAAATGGCAAAATACATGACTTAGCGTACGAGGTTACTGACGTGTGAGATGTTGACTCAACAATAATTGTCCCGATAGTCGTGATGGTAAATGGTCTTATAGCGAAGAGTCTCGACCAACATCTTAAGAGACTAGCACTGCAACCCTGGGTTAAGTGCCGAATTCAAAAGGCAGCAATTTTGGGGACGGCCCGCATTGTGAGAAGATTTCTCAATTTGTCGCCCTGATTACTGACGGTTTAATTGTAAGACCACCGTTTTTGTTAATCAGTTTTTTATGTTTATATTTTAATATTGTTATTTTTTATGTTAACTGTATAAACATAGGAAATTAGAGGTATTGAAAATAAATGATAATAATAAAAATATAAGCAATAACCAAATAATGATCCATGTAAAGAGTAGGGCCCCTGTAAGGTCTGGTGTCACTTAAAGAATTGCGGAGGTGACTATCAACCAAAATCAAATCTATTTTACTCATTTTATCAATGATCGTTCCTTCTCCATGTATACGAATGTATGTAATAATGATCCAAAATTGTGTTAGATACAAGAAGATTTCTTTCCACACGTAAATCCACAATATGCCTACAAGCATCATTTACTCTCTTATCACCATCATATCACGGCTTCTTAACCGATCCGTCACATCCACACCCAACCTTTCAAGTCACCATACATAGTCACTCTCTTATTTCCTTGAACCGTGTCCACAACATGCTTTACAGAATTTCGAAACTTTTCCAGGTCATGGGTCGACGACGAGTTTACCGGAGCGTACGTAGCTACCCAGCTTACTCAGCTAACCCATAGCAGTCTTGGGTCAACCAGACTATACCAGACCACAGGGCCAACCCACCACCGGGGAGAAAAAATATCACTGCCCTGTAGCTTAGTATCCATTACACACTGAAATCCAGGCATTTCTCATCCATTACCAATCAATATGGTGTTTATAAACTATATTCTGGTATCTATTTAAGTATTTCTATGTATTAGAATCGTTAACTAATACCCATAACACAAGCATATGTGCTTACTTTGGGGTTAGATTCAATATGTGAGACTTGTCCAGGGATATTTATTTATTTATTTATCTTCGGTTCCATTCCACCTCTCGCATTCAACATGCCTATTTGGCACACTCCACTTCTCGATCCACCTAATCTGACTTGGCGGAGATGGGGGCCCCATCTCCGCATCTGCCGCTTTTGGCACCGACGGCGGATCGGTACGTGTTGCCTCAAAGGAACGCCCTAACCCGGTCCAGAATTACAGTCCAATGGGCTGACAGAGATGGTGACACGCACGCTTCTGGCCAATCCAATTCTGGCCAATGTGGCCAATCAATCCGGGTAAGACGCTGCGAAACTCTACCACGGCAGATGGTCTATTCTACAAAGGAGCCCGGACCAACACGGGGAAAACTGCCTACTAATCAGGACTTGGTGTGGACATAACATGTATGTGTATGTAAGAAGAAGTCATGTGCGACGCCTTCCCGCTAAACTATGGAGGCGACAAAACCTCTACAACTATTGAATGACAAACATTTTAAATGAAGCTTTCTTTTTACTGTTCAAGGTGAAATTTTTTGTGCTTGACGAAGCCGGATCGGGCAACTTTACCTAGCGTGGCTGTAAGAGTCATCACTTTCCAAAATAAATATAAGTAGGTATTTATAAGAGAATCGTAATAAAAAAAAAACGAATATAATAATTCTTTTATTTAAAATATAGGTACATTTATCTAGCATCTTATTCACTTCCGTAAATCGTGCAAATATTAATTTAATACTTACAAAAAGAAAAAAAATATAAAAGATCTCAACTGCGCCACACATAAATATCAAACTAGCTCACAAAGATGTTTGAGTGATACACCTAATTAATTAAATTAAGGATATTCAGAAACTTATTTCACATCTCAATTTTTTGGATTGCGAAACCAAAAAAGAAACAGATTTTAGTGCTATCAAATCAGCAAACCAGTGCAGCAACATCTTTACGGATAATATATCTCGGAACATGACAATTAAAACCGTTACAAATAATTAATGACAAAAATATGTATCCTGCCTCTTTTGCTGTTATTTAATTGAAACAAAAAAATAACTATTAATTTCAGACTATATTTGCAGTACACCTTTTAAACATGAATTTCATCTGTTACATAATAGGCATGAACTTTCAAGTTATTCTTTTCCTACACTAATGGAATTTAACCAAATGCATGGTTCGATTTTATTAAGACAGTTAATTTATTTGATAATTAACAGTCTTTAATTAATGATAAATTCTGAGGCAAATTTAATATATAATAATTTGTATATTTGTAAAACAGTATATTGTTGCCAAAAGCTTAATAATTATTAAGCTGTAACAATGATTATTATCACATCAAGAAAGTACCCTCTTTATAAGTGTACTAACATAAAATACTCGACTCCTGAATTAAACCTCTGACTTAGGAGCTTTGTCGCTGAACTCTTTCACTTTGGGGATGGAATAAACAGCATCGATGACTTTCAGAAAGCTAGGATACTTTGTAGTCAGGTCGGGCATCTTCAGCATTGTCACCAAGTAGTCGAACATACCAGCGAACACGAAGTCAGCCCAGGTCAACTATAAACAAAACAAATCTAGTCACACAACTGTAGAATACTAGAACACGTTGATGATAATACAAATATGTTAATTTGGATGATTACTACTAACTACTAGGATCTTTAGCTTCTTGAACGTAAGTCCTGTCTTACAGACGAAACACGAAAAAGACAGCTTATGGCGCGGCTATAGATTAGAATTAATTAATTAATTTGGATTTCCTTGTTAGTAGGTAATACCGTACCCGCTTAAAACCACCGGTCCACCCCAAGGTTTGGGTTTTGTTTCGGTACTTATATATATTTATTTCTATATGTATTAACAAATACAATATAATATAAATAATTTGTAGTGTTGATATCGTTGACTATTATCCATAACGAAAAAAATAATAATTTGCTAATATCGGGGTTAGATTCTGAGGACCACTTGTACGTTCCAGGATTAGGTTTTTTTTTCTTGGGTCCGAGCCTTGACATGGCGGGAGGGGGCGAGTATGGAACCAGGAACCTCAGTATCTCTGAGGGGATCTATCCCCAAGAGGGGACACGAGGAGCAGACACAAGGAGGTGGGTCAGATGCTCACCGCGGGATGGCTGTAGTTAGGCCCGAGGAGGTGGAGTGTGAGCTTTTCGTCTTGCCCACCCGGTCGTGATAGGGTTGCGGGATAGGCTGCGCGATGGGGATCACGAGATCCAACGCCGCTGGGGCAGTGGAAGTATGCGATTGCGAAAGCGTCCCTAAAGAGCCGGTACCTGGCGAAAGAGGAGGCTACCGAGTGATTTTAGTCGGTGGGAGTCCCACATAGCCGCCACTATCCCGAATATGGCGGGTATTCATGAGGATTTTCACACGTAAAAAAAAGGTTTTTAACTCTGAGTTAGCTTTAAACTAAGGTTAAATCATATTTTAGTTGCCAGAATAAGTCACTGTTAAATTTAACAAACGTCCGTGCAAGCGGCACAAATTTTATCTTACCCAAAAAAAATTCTTAACGACCATATCCCACAAGGCCCAAGTTTTCAGAGGTACAACCAGGCCACCCACGACTAGCCGAAGACAATTAGGGCCACTTACACGTTCCTGGTTTAAGTAGTTAACATTGAGTTGGTGTCTAACTAGGCTCAAATCACCTTATATTTGACAATTTAACTCAATATTAAACGTAACCCGAAAATGTGCAAGTGGCCCTAAGTCCCACAATGTGGTAAGTGGTAACCTTATCGCCAACTGGGCACATACCCAATCCCGAGCAATGTTATTTTTGTTATAAAACTGAAAATACACATTTTCTACCTCTTTTTTTTCGTTGGCCAGACCAGGAACCAGGATCTCAAGAAGTCAAATTCGACGGTGGACCGCTAGACCACATAGGCGATAAGTATCTAACCAAAAGTAACTTAATTGATTGAGCCGTGGAATTTACGCAACGACATTAATAATATAGTTTAAACTTATTATTCAGTAATTTAATATTAACTTATGTAGATATACCTAAATACATACATTTAGTCAAAATGAGTCAGGAATGAATCATTTGTTTATGGTTCCAAAATAAAATTTTTGACATTTTTGTTGTTAGATTGGCACAAATGTTTTCCATTTTGGCGTGGAGTTTGAGTTGCATCTGTTGTTTATATTAAATACTGCTTTTTTCTTAACTATATCCTATTTAGTGTGTATTGGGAATTTCACAATGGACAAAGACATCGAACAAAGAGTCTGTCTTACATTTTACTTAAGGCTTACGGTGAATTGACTTTATCAAAGTCTTACTTGTGATTGGTACAAAGCGTACAAAAGCGGTTGAGATGTGATAGAAGATTTGGCTCGCTCTGGTAGGCTATCAAACGTTTGTAACGGAAGTTAACATCGCAAAAGTAAAGGAAACAGTTATCTACTGACAATTCTCATTTAACATTAAGAATGATAGCCGCCGAACTTTCTGGATCTCACGACTTAATCCGTGTCATTTTAACTAATCATTTGGACATGAAACATGTTGCCGCTCTATTAGTCCCAAAAGACCTGTTTTATTTTTAAAAACTAGAGTCGCTGAGGATATACTAGAACGAGTCAATTCCGACCCAACATTCATGAAACGCATTGTCACTGGTGACGAGACCTAGGTTTATGAATTTGACATGCAAACTAGTCAACAAGCTTTGGAATGGCGCCTTCTAACTGAACCGAAACCAAACGATGCCAAACTCGTTCAAAAGAAGTCATGTTTAGTGTTTTCTTCAATAGCACAAACTATAAAGACTTATGTGCGATAGTCGCGTTGTTGTGGGCTCGGAATTCTTGCAGGATATAAGATCTAACGGTAAACAAATAACAGTATTTAAGCGATATGCTGCGCTTAAGAGAGCAAATTCAAAGCAAAAGGCCAGATTTGTGGAAAGAAAATTCCTTCGCACAAAACCATAATTGTGAACGAATCTTTGACTAAATACTCAACAAATACCATCGAGCAATGACCATATTCACTAGTTATGGCTCTAACCATATTTTTTTCGTTTTTCCTAAATTCAAATCACTTAGTGGCACCCGTTACAATCGGTAGAAGACATTTAAGAGAGTTCGCGGTGAGAACTGAACTAAATTCCGGAAACAGTCTTTAAAAGTTGATTAGTTGGTAGGATTATTCGTTGACGTAAGTGTATTTTTCTAAAGGATGTTTTTTGAAGGAAATAAAATAAATTTTGATGAATAACAAACACTTTATGTATCTATTACCTATTGATTTTGCCCGGTATTTTCTTGACAGAGTGTTATTGTATACGAACAGTGTTTGTGTTTCTGTATTATCTGGCTTTAAACGAATGGATCGATTTTATTTTTTCCCATAGTCTAAGAATTAAATTATTGTAATAGATTTTCTTCAAGTATCTTCTAATTTAATAAGAATTAAAAAGTTGTCATCCATACCTTTCCTAGAGCAAGATGGCCATTATTCTCTCTTATAATTTCGTCCAGTTTCTTCAATGCAACTGGATAGTAGTTTTTCTCAAATTCAGCACGTTTCTTTTCTTTGGCCGCTTCATCTGCCTCATAGTGGACGGTTGCAGCTCCTTTAACAGATAAAATAAAAAAAAAACATTACGAAGCACTTCTTTGAAGAACCTACAGCCCAAGTGCTACCAGCCAAGCAGATTAAGAAAGGTGCACGCCGGTTCGTCCTTCTTGTCGTTACAATTGGTATGTGGCAGAGTTTGTGACAATGGTTTGTGACATCAGACTTAAGACGATGGGTCTGCAGATCATCTTAAAACCCATCCTCAAAGTAACTTCGCACCAATAACATATTTATTATTTAAACAGACGTGTTTTCTAATGTCAGGTTTGCTTACCTTTTTATAGCTCAAATAGTAGGTACCACAGAAATTGTGTATGTGCGTAATGTATGAAGTGTTTGAGCGGATTGAAACGAAGAAAAAGAGACTACTTTTATTCATATATCTCAAAGGGATCTCCGAAGCCACCGGTATGCCTGATCTCTTTTCATACGCCAGTTTCGGAGACTCAACATTGCATCTAAAATAAACCCGAGCAACTTGATACCAAAATGAAATAAAAGTGAGAAATTTACTTACGTTGGCGAATATCGTTCAGGAAGTCTATGTTCTGGTCAATCTCAAAGTCCTCTTCGATGTTGCTGCCAGCCACTCCGTACTTGTGACCGAGGTATCGAGAGATTGCAATACTTTGTGCCATCTTTTTGCCATTCATCACCAATAATGGCATCTGGCCGAAAGGAGTTGCTGAAAAGAGAATGGTCAAATATCAGGTGAGCAAATTACACTTTTGATTTAAATTATACAGTAAGGAGAATGTATGACCTGTAAACATTGCGTTGCGTCAACATAAGACACCCGATCGGTAGGGCTACGCTCTTACTATTTTACTTACTATTTTATAACTACATACCTATGCCTATTTGAATTTCTTTCTAACTATCCAACTCCAAAATAGGGGGAAGTTCTCAATTCGACTCTATGTTTTGTGGTACAGTAGGTACCAAATGTAATAATTGGAGTTGGTTTTTGCAGGTTTACTGCGCTTAGTTATCAGATGATCGTAAATATTGTATTTTCATTACCAAATTTTTTAAACATCAATTCTTAAGCTCTCGAGCCAAGCTTAAAAGCAGGGCAATATATTCTATAATTTTTGTACTTGGCAATATTAAGAAAATACTTGGATTTACTAAATCAAAATAACATTTACAATTACAAAATAAAAAGAAAACAATAGGTACTATATCGGCCGTTCGTCACTGCCGCGCAACCGCGAATAATGGCATAGGTACCAAATGTATACTGAACGCGTTAAGGCCTTCACACACGGCAGCTATAATGTACATTACTGTATATTACATCCCGGGATGTACAGCTTTACATTACATTAGTGTATCACACACACAGCAGGTATATATGTATATTTTCCTTCATTTCATTAGCCTACATCCCGATTGACGCACATTTTAGATGTCGATCTGTTATACAGGCTGTTCTTATTTTTATATTATATTATCATGGACTACTATCTAGTAAGTAAATAACTTACTATTAGATTTTCTAGATAGTTCATCCGAGCATGATTTGAATTGTGACTTTGATGTAGGTATCGCCAAATGTGCCAAAAACAGAAACATGAAAAATAGAAGGGAACACACAGACTATGGCCAGACTGTTTGTTCACATTTGAATTGGACACAGTACACCCAACAAACGACAGGAAATGGGTTCTGTCCCACTCTCTTTTCTTTTTCCGGGCTCCTTCGCAGAATAGGCATGCCAGGCAGCTCGTAAAACGCGAGCATAGGCTTACCGTCGCTAACACCGTGACATCTGGCTAGATGGTAGAGTTTCGCAGCGACTCGCCCGGATTGGTACCACCGCCTTACCTATTCCTGCCGCCATAACGTCATGACGTGTTCCGGTTTGGTTTCTCTAGGCGGCGAGAATTTCTTACCATCAGGAAATCCGTCTGCTTGTTTGCCTTTCAATATCATACAAAATAATTGAGATGTATTAAGATGTATTGGGAATTGGGATGTATTAAGCTGTATTCAGATGTATTGAGATTTATTGAAACATAAATGTATATTTTGGTATCTTTCTGCATCTTAGGATACTAAGATGTAGAAATGTACATTATAGCTGTAGTGTGTGGTCTCCTGACGATTTCTGTAGAAAGATGTAATGAGATGTATCGTGCTGTAATGTATATTTTTACATTATAGCCAACGTTTGTGAAATGCTTTACGCGTGGTTAAAAAGGAAAGACCTGGAAAGTACCTACCTACCTACGCTCTTTCAAATAAAAAATATTTTTAAAATAGGAACAAAGCCCGATGAAGTTGTAAAAACCGCGAGGTTGGTAACACATTAGTCATTCCAAAAAAATCGGTTCAGAAATAATTTGGTCATACAAAAAAATATAGGACTAACAAACCTTTTACAAAGTCATTTTTACAAAGTCGGCTAAAAATTTCCACTTTACGTGCTTAGAAAATATTTAGATTAAAAATTAACTGTTGCTATGAAACAAACAAATGTCAGTAACATATCGATTCAATGTTACTAACATCGAATTCGACCTTGACTGAATAGCATATGAGAATAAACGACTTGACTGGCAAGACGTTGAATCTATTATTCTATTATCCGATAGCCTCGAATAGTGTTATTTTCACACGCAGACGATAACCAATTGGTACACAGTCAAATAAATCAAACTCATTTAAATGACAAAAACTACTTCAAATGTCAGGGATATAATTGAAGTAAGTAGGTACATAATTTAACTTTAGTGCAATTAACGACAAAAACAAACTCCTACCTATATTGTTACTACAACGAGATTTGAAAATTCTTTTAACACAAAATACCTACCTACCTGTTTCATGGTCCGGAGATAGTCCCATATAAATTTTATCAATATCCGACATTATTAAGTATAACCTAAAAACCACTAGCCACTCGTGATTCGTGGTCAATCTTATATGGGATAATAATCTCAAAACCACGACCTACCTTCCGCAAAAGAACCATCATAATTTGATATTGGTCGAGTAATCAGGAAGCATGCAAAAAAACATACCTACAGTCAAATTGAACCTCCTTTTTCGAGTAGGTTAAAATACGTTATGTGCCCAAGAGCTAGCTGGATGTTGAATTATGATCAACCGAAAAGCATCTGCTTTCAAACAAATATCAACCAAATTAACCAATCCAGTAAAAAATCAAATACCTACCTACCTACAGTACCTACATACCTACGTCAAACGTAAAAAGCGTCAAAGTAAGTTTTTTGACAATTATTATGTTTAATTATTCATTTCGCAATAAAATGTTCAATAAAATAATAAACAATAATATCCTTGAATAGCAGTTTAATGTTATCATTGAAATTATGAATGTATAATGTATGGTGAAACAGCTCTTTGTAAATATTATCAACTGTTCCAATTCCTGCGAATGAACGAAACCATAATAACGATTTGTTTTAAACTACATGCATTTTAGGGTTACTTCACGTATACCTGTTGGTTTTAGTTAACAAGTTTAAATATCTTTTACGAGGTGCTTGAGTGCTATGTACCACTTTGCATGGATTGGTAGTGGTCTAGCCATTTTAGCCGTATCACCAATACCTAATTACTTAATGGATGATAATCTAGCCAGTAGACACTTAACTTTAATTAAGCACTCTCTAAAATTGACATCCGAACAGTACCATGCTACACGTGAATGACGTGGCACCATGTTATTGGTTAACAATCCAATTTTAGACCGTATCTTCACGCCCATATCCCCGAAGAGGTAGGCAGAGGCACAACCAGGGCACCCACGACTAGCCGAAGATACTAAGTCTCACAATGTGATAGGTGGCAAGCCTATCGCCAACCAGGCACATATCCTATCCCGAGCAACATTTTTTTTAAAAAATTGGAAAACCCAATTTTGTTTTTGTTACTCGACCCGGGATTTGAACCCGGGACCTCATGCAGTCAAGTTCAACAACTGTACTGCTAGACCACAAAGGCGATTACTACACAACTACAATTTTACACTGTGTCTTATTGTAGTAAGATGGACATATTATGTCATCATTATTGTATCGTTGCCCATTGGCCAGAATCGTGAACATCGCTATCCCTGCCAGTCCATTGGATGTAAATCTTAAGCACCATCGTTTGTCTACTTCAATGTTACTTGAAAGATTTCGCAAGCGCAGTACAACTCTAAAAACCGACTCTTCATTGGCTACTACCACCTACCACCAGCTACCACATCGCGAGTTGATAATTCTTTTTCCGAAAGATAGGAAAGGGTCCTATATAGAATTTTATCGACTTCCTAATAGCAGTTTTTTACATAAGTTTTTTATTAAAGATAAGTGATAAAATAATTTTTAACAAAAAATAGTAAATAAAATAGTAAACTAAAAAAATAGTAAACTAAAAAAACTCAACATTTTTAAAAAATAAAGCTCTATGGAAGAAATCTTTAGTAAAAAGCGAAAAATAAACTGCATTAAGACTACATACGTGATATATGTACATATTAATTATTAGGTATTAATACTAAATCTACACTTAAACCTTACATAATTATATTAATTACCTATATACGCGTTTTTTATATTCTACAAGTACACTACAACCAACTTATTACAAAATAAGATTTTTTATCCACAGTAACAATAATCGCCTAAACCTTTTATCAATGAATCTCTATACAAAATTATATGTAGGTATATACTATCTATCTGTCTGTTTGAAGCCGGTGCCAAGCGTAACAGTAATGCCGCAGAGTGCTTAAAGTAACTAGGTATATGCTATGTTTTTTTGTTCTGTTTGTGATAATAATAATAAGTATAACTCAAAAGCCACTAGACGGATCATGATAAAATTAATATACCTAGAAACACCTCCAAATCATGACAAATCTTTCTAAAAAAAACATCAAAATCGGTTGGCTATTGACGGAGTAAACGCGTAACATACAAAAAAATAAAGTCGAATTGAGAACCTCTTCTTTTCTGAGAGTTGGTTAAAAACTTATTCTACATCAAGATTATTTAACTGGTAAACAATAGTCGTCACATCCTTAGCTATTTCATTATACGCTCAATTATCAGAAAATACATACTCCAACTTAGCAACCCGATAAGAATTATAAACAATAAGTGTTTTGTTATATGTACGTTAACTGATAAACTTTCATCATCCTTTATCAACATTTGTTTTCTATATTATGTATTATCTACCAGCTATTCCGTTACACTGGTTCCGCGGAATTAGCAAAAAAAAAAACTCTACCTACATCGAGATTGAATTTCGTTAGTAGAAAATGGTAGTCACATGCTTAGGTAGGTATTTCATAATGCGCCCAATAAACAGAAAATATTATAAATTCCTGCTTAGCAACCCGATAACTATAAACAGTAAGTGTTATTGTATAGGTATACTTTAAAATTTAAATAGCAAACTTTTATCATCGTTTATCAACGCTTGTTTTCCTTATGTATTATCTGCTAGATGTTGTCCACGCCCCGCGGCTATGCCCATGTATTATTTTTGGTTAGGAAACCACTGATATCCCTTTAACAGACAGTACTCACGGAGCGATTTTTAATCGCACCCGTGGCGGTCGCGATTCTGCGATTTATTTCTAACCCCCGAGACGGGTAATTTTTGCGGTCCCGCAGCCGCCACGGTTAAAATTTTCGCCCGCTAACTTGGCGGTTGACTATCGCGCGGCTGGCGGTTGCGTTAGTACAAATAGTATAAAATGGTCGCCCGCCAAGCAACCGCAGAGCGCGCTGTCGCAACCTTACGAGGCGCACGATTAACGGGCAGACGACCTCTTGCGGGAACCGCAAACAATCGTAGGCGCTGCGGGCGAAATTCGCGTCGTGAAATCTGATCTTATTTTTTGCATATAAATCTACATTCTACGGAATCTGCGGGCCCGCAACCGCCGCGGGCGCGGGTAAAAACCGCGCCGTGAGTTCTTAGTCTGAAAACTAATCCGTATCCATCTAGTAATCTAATCCAAGTTTTGTCAAAGTCCTTAACAGCGTGTTCAGACTTAAGAGTGGAATATACTTCCCCATTTATATAACAGCCAATATTGCCTACGGCTACACCCACCGAGTAGCTCTGACGCGAGCAACTCTTTTAGATATCAAACACCTACTAGTGGCAAATAAACAAACACGTAGTAGAGTTGTCGTTTAATCTACGATAACATTATTATCAACTTTGGTGTTTGTGTCCAAACAGGGAACTCCAAAAGGAATAACTAACAAGTTTGTCAATTCGAATGTATGTTTTTTATGTATGTAACGGAATTGCGAATAATTATTCGCCTATAATGAATATATTTAATTGGTTCTTTTTTGCCTAAGTAGGTCATGTTTCAGAGATTATCTCATAAATTTGATCTGGACACGTCCATGGCGACAATATTAGGTAATGCCGCTGTCACGGTAATGTAGTTTACAGTAATTTAATAGATAGCGCCCACTATTGACGAAGCGGAACGTGTCAGGTTGGGCACATCGCATTACAAAGCACACTGAGGCGGGCCGGGTCATATCGCATCGGCGGATTTTTGTTACTTAGTATCAAAGATTGGTGCGATTTCAAAAAATAAAGCGTCAACTCGGCGTTACAATTGTCAGGTATGGAAAGTGGCGCCTCTAGTAGTTGTCATACGAGTCCTTAAGTATAGGACATTCCGTCAAACTTTAGCGTTAAAATGCCATTAGTGCTCTATCCTTAATACATAGTTATATCGTGATCTTCGGTCTCTGTAGGCCGCATCAAGGAATGCGCGCGGGCTGCCTCGCCCTGGTGCAGTAGGCGTTGCTCCATACGAAACGAAAGCGATCTAGGCGGATTATTGCCCCGATGCGCCCTGTCCCGGCCCGTCCAAATGGGCGCTATCCTTAATCCTAATCATTCACGCGCCTTTAGAATTATACTACATCTGCCTATTTGAATTAATTATTATTCCAAGTTCTAACAACAAAAATACTTACATGGTTTAAACGCCGGCCATTCTTCCATTGCAATACGTTTATCTTCGAAATCTTCACCCCCATAGGCAAGAAGGAGACGAACCGACTCTCCTAAAGCCTTCACTGGGAAATAGTAGAAAGTTGTCTCTGGCATTATGCTGGAACAAAAATGTTAATTTAAATTTATTAATCGAGTTCAAAAAAACGAGGAGGTTCTCAATTCCAAATTACACCGATTTCCCCGAGGTTTCTGAACCGATTTACGTAATCCTTTTTTTGTTTGATGCGGAATAGTTTTGGATTGGTCTAATAAAAATTTGATGCAGGTAGGCCCTATAGTTTTTATTTTATGAGCATTTTTTATCTACTATCACCTGTTTCGATGTTTTTTTTAATAAATTAAATCATATCAGCAATAAACTAAAAAGTACTACTAAAAACTAAAAAAAAAAAGTACTAAAAAGAAAAGTAAAGAAATAAAAGTACTTAACGTAAAGTATAGAAGTAAAAAGTACTAAAGTATTAAACTAACTAAATATAAAAATCACTACGTTGAAAAAACCGACTTCAAAACTAAGTCGGTGCCAAGCCTTAAACTTATAATTATATTACAAGTAAGTATTAAATTGTCTTGGCACTGACTTCAAACCTATTGGTAAATGGCACATATACATAATAGGTAGTATAATTACTGATAAATCTTTATTAAATTTTACTTTTTAGTTTTGAAGTCGGTTTTAATTGACGTAGTATTTTTTATTATTTATTCAGAGTTTGTTTGTTTATCAAGCCGCTTGTAATGGCCGCTGCACACATTGGGCCAAGATAGTATATCTAGGTATATATTTAGTTTTCACATCGGAACCCAGAGAATGATGGAAATACAATAAGTATATTGCAACAAAGGCTTTCACACTCTGGGTAAATATAATGGTCTAATAATTTGATCCGCCGTGTAGTAGAGACATAATCAATGAGCGTCGATACTATTACTTGAAATACGTGAATCCAACCCGGTATCTCACAAAGTCCTACACCGGACCACTAAACCACGGAGACAATTACTTTAAAATAAAATGTAGGTAGGTATATATGTAAAACCAACCTCGAGGTTTTGACCCACGCCCTGCGGAACTGCGATTTTGTTTCAAAACTCACGCGACCGGTAATTTGTGAGGTCACATAGCCGTTGCGGTTGAAATCATCGCTCGCAAACTCGTGGGTAAAAACCGCTCAATGAGTTCATAGTCGAAATCTTCCTTTTTTGCGTATAAACTACATCCTACAAGACCTGCGGGCCCAACCGCCGCGGGCGCGGGCAAAATACCGCCCCGTGAGTTCTTAGGCTACATAATATACCTATATGTCTATGTTAGACTTAGTTTTAAACGCGTTTTCGTCCGTTTGTTTGAAGATAGTACCTACCTTGTACATTACGTTAGATTTACCATGGTAAATTGTATTACGGTGATGGTATAATATTACTGTGCTGTTATCAAAATAAGTAGGTACTTCGCATGAATCATACAAATGTAGGTAGGTATATAGTGTAATTCAGTGATAATTACCCCCCGTGATATTGTGTACCTACTAATTACAACAAAATAGTAGGTACCTAATTACTATTAGGATCGTGAGGTTTGGCACTCGATACTCTCTGCCTACACCGTTAGGGACTTGGCGTGAAAATACTTATTTTCTTTTCGTATGTAGGTACTATTTAGGAATCTATTTTTTTTATTTATTTATTGTACACAAAAAAAACTTAGGTACCTACATAAATTTTAAAACTAATAGACTAGAATAGAATACCTATTCCGAACAAAAACCTAGTTATGTATTTTTTTCATTTAATTGTAATTTACAAATAAAGTTCGTATTTGTATTCGTAAAAGCTTTGTTTTAATGGACTGGTAGATTTTTGTATAATCAAATTACACTCAGTCAAAAGGGGCCCGGCTGGAGGTGTGGCACTAGGCGTGTCATCTATAGTTCAAGGACAAAATATTCTGTTCGGCGAAATCATTCTAGGTACCGACCTACATACAGTAGTTGTAAAAAGCCATCAAATAAGAAGAATAAAAGAGTCTGTTAAAAATACCTACATACCTACCTGTAACATACAGAACAAACAAAAAAAACATAATAAAAGTGCCCGTAGGCTAGCTAGGTAGGTATATCGATTTTTTTAGAAATGTTGTCATCAATGTGCCTACTTACCTACGCAAAACTTATTTTTTTTTCCTAATTTTATTGGGATGTAACAGTGGGACCACGTCGAAAGTAGGTAGGTACCAACGATATTTCAAATTCAAACAGGATTTTTAAAATCTTTCAAAAATGACGGTGAAACTTATTAACTTAAAAAAAATACAAGACTTGAACGGAATATAAACTTCTATTTCTTAAAATGTGGTTAAAATTGAATTAAATTTCAACATTACATCACTATAGTAGGAAGGTATATATATTCAAAAAAGTAGATTTATATAAAGTATCTTCACGCCCATATCCCCGAAGAGGTAGGCAGAGGCACAACCAGGGCACCCACGATTAGCCGAAGACACTAAGTCCCATAATGTGATAGGTGGCAAGCCTATCGCCAACCGGGCAAATTTCCCATCCCGATCAACATTTTTTTATTAGAAAATTTGAAAAACCCATTTTTTTTTCTTTTTGTTGCTCGACCCGGGATTCGAACCCGGGACCTCATGCAGTCAAGTCCAACAACTGAACCGCTAGACCACAGAGGCGATAGTAGATATAATCAAAATATGTAGGTCCATCCAGTAAATAGGTAGGTACCTACCTAATTAACAATAAACAAGTCAAATCGAGGCTATCGTCTGTTCCTAAATATCGGTTGAAAAAAGTTCCAGTTTACAAAAAATCGAAGAAATACAAAATATCGAAGGTCTTTCAATGTGTATTTTTAAATCCGGTGAAGTTGTAAAAACAATGAAGATGTAAATACTACCTATCTCTTAAAAAAAGAGTAGGTAGGTACCTTGGTATTTCAAAATCCTAAAGTAGCTGCATATATTTTGAATTATTATAATACAAGTTATTATTATGATGCTGCTGCATAGTAATAATTTAGTTTTTCCAAATTATGATTAGAGTAGACCTACATTTAAACCCAAGATTTTTGGAAGCCAATACCTACTTGTTTTACCTACTTTGACATGAATAATACTGGGCAAATTTTTAATATTAAAGAAATACCTATTTTCTCTTGAAAACGATAGCACAGCGTAAACTGCGCACATGTTTTAATCCTGCCTTCATACCTACCTAGTTTTTTAAAAAAAAAACAATGAGTATTTACCTCATTGATTTTTTTAAAAAACTTCAAAATATTAAAAATGTTTGTACAAAAAAGGGTAAAAAGTAAGTGCAGTAAAACTACTATAACCACCACTTCGCGATTTGATAATTATTTTTTCGAATTTTTCCGAAATGGTCCCACATTTTAACACAAATTTTATCAACATCCTACTGCTTTTTGAGTTATAATTAATAGTGCTTACATTTTCTTCAATCATCAATGATGAGGAAATTATTATTTATATTATTTCATGATAAGTGAAAGTCAACAAAAACCAGTAGTCGGATCATGATAAAACTAATATTGGACGACTTCGGACTCGTGACCTATCTTTCTAAAAAATAACCATAGGATGGCTATTGGCCGAGTAATCGCGTAACGAACATACCTACAAAAAAAACGATAGTCGAATTGAGAACCTCCTCTTTTTTTAGAGTAGATTAAAAAGAGTAAATGAGTCTCAAGTTGGCAATACGCCTTCACTGATTTTTGTGTTTGTATGAAACGTGTGTAGCAAGAAATTAGCTTGGAATAGGTACTTGATAAAAAAATTAACGGAATTTTACCTATTTTATTAAAAAAGTGTACAAAACATTGACCTCCTTAAAATAACTAACTTTTAGGCTTTAATTGTAAATAAATTCTTTTAGAAGTAATTTATCACATTTCTGGAAAATATAGGAACGAACAAATGAGCCATGTGCACTTGAATAAGCAAGCGACGTTTTCAACAATGCTTCTATCGCATGGAATATTAATTGAGGAAGATTAATTATTTTATCATCTGCTAGCAAAGAAATAAAATCCTAAAGCAAATAAATATTCAAATGGTTTAGAAAATTTACTTACATTTAAATTGTAAAAATATAAAGTAATACTCTTGTGGCCAAAGAGAGTAATAATCTCACAGATCTGAACAACGCGACACTCCCAACGACACTTGGTTATTAGAATGCCGGCCGGCACCACAGTCTGCACTACGTAACGTGTTTTGAAAGGACCGACCCTCCTCTACCCTCGTGCCTCGCCTCTGGTTACGTCTATTTTTAAACTCAGTTAATGGTCTATAGACAGAAGCATCGAAAGTCGACCGTAAAATGTTTATAGATCAAATACAATCTTGCTGTATATTCTTCAACCTATTAAACCACTCGGACCACTCCGTAAAATAAAATTTGAGTGACCAGTTCCCCTTGTGGGATATGAAAATCCTCGAGGTTAGCAACACGTTAAAGTAAAACAAACTAACGAACAACTGCAATAGCAGGTGACGACGAATGGAAAACGAGGGGTCTGAGATGATATACTTACCTACCTAAGTTTGATGCGTCTTTGTGTGTAACACATACAGGTTTTGTTAGAGATTTATTGAATATTTTTAATTCTGTGATTATGGCTGAACTTTTACTTTTTAG
>NJDD01001651.1:20558-35075 GCA_002245505.1 Calephelis nemesis
AGTTATGTTAATGGTTCTTTTGTCTGTGTATGTCTGTTTCTAATGTAATTTCATTTTCCTAGTATGTAAATACACTTATTTTTTTAAGAGTTCTCAAACGGTGTCCGCGAAAGGGACGCGAACTGGGCGGTGGACGCGAACAGGCGCGCTACCCTACTACATATATAATAAATCTACGCTTATTTTTGTGCCTTTAAATAAAATGCTTAGAATGAAAATATACCTACACAATGCACTACAAAAAATTCATGTACTATTTGACCTTTTTTGTTTACATTTATAAATCTGGGCAAACATGAAGTAACACCTACTTTTTTTAAAGATCCACTAATGTTTTTCATTTCGTTTGTATTTTTATATTTCTTGTTTATATTTTTGACAAGCTAGTTGTTTTGTAATATTTGGCAACTTTTACAAGTTATAAATATAAAAACCTAATATAAAAATGGTTAATCCTTACAGACTTAGTAGTCCTAAAATGTTTGATGTGACAGCTGCTTAATAAATAAATGATATAAAAGGGTTTAACTACCCATTAACAAAAGCTTAGATTAAAGGTCAAAATGTTTTAAGCGGCTGTGCTTGTTAAAAATCCATGAGAAGTAAAGTACCTTCACGCCCATATCTTCGAAAGGGAAGGCAGAAGCGCAACCAGAGCATCCACGACTAGCCGGAGACACTAAGTCTCAAAAAAATTCAGCTCAAAAGACGCAGAAAAATCTGGTAATTTCAACGACCTTAATTTCGTCGAAAATGCTTAATACCAATAGACTACAGTCAATATGTAAACCCAATCAATATGTAAAAATTAGAAAAACAAAATGTATGTTTTATAAGATGTGTTTATGAAATATTGTTACATTTTCATATACTTAAGACATATTTTATTTTGCTTTTTAGGATCCAATACCACATGAGCCTTGGATAGGAGTTCGTGACGCTATAAATCATGGACACTATTCTTATCAAATAGATCTTCTTTCTGGAGCTGTCAAAAAAGGAAATGAGGATTGTTTATTCTTAAACGTCTATACAAAATCTCTTCAACCTGATTCAAAAATCCCAGTCATAGTGTTCATACATGGTGGAGCATTTCTAACAGGTTCAGGACACAGTAATGTATATGGTCCAAAATTTTTGCTCAAGCATGATGTCATATTAGTGACATTAAATTACAGGTTGGGAGCATTTGGATTTCTAAGTCTAGATATCCCTGAGGTACCTGGCAATGCTGGTGTCAAAGATCAAGTGGTTGCTTTGCGTTGGGTTCAACGAAATATAGCTCAATTTGGCGGTGATCCAAATAATATAACTGTATTTGGAGAGAGTGCAGGAGGAACAACACTTTCATATCATTTACTTTCACCAACCACTGATGGCTTATTTCATAAAGCTATAATACAAAGTGGTGTATGTGTGACAGACTGGGCTATCGATAACAATGCAAAATTACGAGCATTTATGGCTGCAGAGCTCCTAGGAAAAAGTATACAGAATACAGATGAACTACTTGAGTTTTTACGAAATGCTTCAGCAGAAGATATAATGAGAGTGTCTGCAATTGCTTGCAGTAAAGAGGAAAAGTATACAGGATTAAATATCTATTTTAGACCAGTAATAGAAAAGAAATTTTCAAATGTTGAATCATATATTACTGAAGATCCTGTGCAATTATTAAAAGCAGGAAAAGCTAAAAACATTCCAACGATTATAGGTTACAACTCTTCAGAAGGACTATTTATGACTGATATGACTCTCAAAGAAAGAAGTGTATTAAACAAGTATCCATCTTTTCATGTACCTAAAGAAGTTGTTGACAAGATATCAAAACAAATGTTGGTAAAATTTGGAAATGATATTAAGAAATTTTATTTTGACGGAAAAGATTTGACTGACAAAGATGTCAGTGTAATGAGTAAACTTTTATCAGACCTTCATTTTATAAACGGCAACTACAGATTTGCTAATTTGTATTCAGAAATAAGTGACTCGATATACATGTACAGATTTAACTGTTCAACTGAACTGAACTTCCTTAAATTTCTGACTGGACATACAGAGTATGAAGGAGCCTGTCATTCAGATCAATTATTTTATATATTCAATAATCCTATGAATAAAGCACACTATGAAAACAACGAAAAGCTAAGAGATTTAGTTGAGAGGGTCACGAAGTTGTGGACGAATTTTGCTAAAACAGGGTAAGTTTTAATTAAGATTTTTTTTAAAATATTTTTTTTTTAAACTCTCAATTTTTTTAAAAATCTTTGAAAATTTAAAAACATAACTAGGTTCTAAATTTTAAATTCTACATTTTGTTTTTATGCTTTTTTTGGCATTGGGAGGCAAACAAGCAGAAGGATTTCGTGATGGTAAGAAATACCCGCCGCCTAGAGACACCAAAGGTGGTAATGGTGCGTTGCCAATCAGAGGCGGGGATGTTAGGCCTCGAGCAAAAGTAAGTTTACTGGCTACCTTACCCTCCGAACCGGAACACGTCATGACGTTATGGCGGCAGGAATAGGTAAGGCGGTGGTACCAATCCGGGCAAGTTGCTGCGAAACTCTACCACCTAGTAGTAATGAAACTTATTTACAAAACACAATTGTCAATTCTATTTAACTGAAAAAACTAAGCAATTTTGTTTCTACTTCTTACTCCATTCCTTGAATCAGTATGTTTTTCCTAAACTATTTACACGATTAGCCCAGTATTTAGAGGATAAATATGTCTAGCTACGCCAAAATAGGTAATTATTGTGGTGAACATTATATTATTATGGTAAAGCACGTCAATGAACAGTACTTTTTGTCTTATCGTTCTTTTAAATTTTTCTTTATAATTAGTTTCCACATGAAATAACCAAAAAATTAAGCATTTTGCTGGTATTTTTTATGTAGGTAATGTTTTTTAAGTAGTTATTTATCGTACACTTTAATTATTGTTCAACGTAATTATCGTATTGTACAAGACGCTAGTATAAAATCTAATAGAGTTAGGACTAAAATAGTAACACTATTTTAGACCCTATTTTGTCTTTGACAAAAACTGAGTAAATCCTTAACAACAACAATTACACAATTATTAAAAATTATCACTGTCAACTTTATTTATGTACTTTAGCGGAATAAGTCTTTAAGACCTTTAGATAAAAAATTAGCCCATTTATTGAATTTTACCATTTAATACTTTAACTTTTTTATTTTAATCTTAATACTTCTATAGTTCAAAAAGCTTTGTCAAAGCTTTCTCTTGCTAATATTTTTTTCTTAAAATATTGTTCACAAAAACATTACTCATTTTTCCAATTTTATATGATTATTTATTTATTTTAGAGAATGTAGACCAGCTAAATATTTTTTCATTAAATTTTAATGATGATCGTTCTATATACTTTTAAAACACTTCAAGTGTAAGAAGTTATTATATGATGACTTGATATCTTAATATTATATATTTCTTGTGTTTGTGTGTCTGTCACTGAAGTCCTTCTAGACGACTGGATCGATTTTGATGATATTTTTGTGTGATAATATGTTCAAGGCAATTCGAGAATGGTTTAGATCCAGAATTTGGTCTCGTTTTTTTTTATTTTTTTTTAATGATAAGTAGTTGGTTGTTTTGAAATGTTTCACATTTGATCTGATAGATTGCGCTACTGTCGAAGCGTCAAATATTATGTAGTAGCTGCTAATGTCCAGCGATATGAAGTTTGCTGGGTCAGCTAGTATCTGTTAAAAGTAATAGCTACTCCTTTATTTACTATTCTAGCTATTTTCTTTTGTCTTTGACTGACGGGTTTGAGTGAAAGAGAGAACAATGTTCGTCAATAATTTATAATTGTATTCAATTAATCTAAATTGGTTTTATAATATTCTTATCATTTCCTTCAAGTGTTACCGTTCACAAATTAATTAATGTAGAAAAATTATTACGATTATTGTCGCCTCTGTGGTCGAGCGGTCCGGGTGTTGGACTTGACTGCATGAGGTCTCGGGTTCGAATCCCGAGACGGCCAACAAAAAGAAAATTGGATTTTTCCAATTTTCTAATAAAAAAAAAATGTTGGGATTTTAAATGTGCCCGGTTGGCGATAGGCTTGCCACCTATCACATTATGGGACTTATTCGGCTAGTCGTGGGTGCCCTGGTTGTGCCTCTGCCTACCTCTTCCATATGGGCGTGAAGATACTTTTTTGTAGCAAATTTCGACATGGTTACAGAGTTGGTATCAATGTTGATTGTGGTTTGCTTATTTAGCATTTAGGCAAACTTTTGCTGTGCCGTTATTAGCCCGTGTATGCGAAGTCCTTGTCTATGGAAAGTCATTGCAAAAATAGTCGCAATTTCTCCATAAAATGTGTGAACAGCTGCCACTACATCATTTCACACTTTATACTGCTCAATGTTAGTCAATGGCCTCCCCTGAATTTATCCATGGTTATTTTATATTCTGTATAGATGCTTATACTTAGATGTATTGTAATCATGAGTATCTCACTAAAAATAATGTTACTGATGACATTTATTTATTATATATTTTTCAGCAATCCTACTCCAGATGACAGTTTAGGTGTTAAGTGGACACCATATTCGAAAACAGATAAACAATATCTAAATATTGAACCTCAATTCACTATGGGACGGAATGCAGAGCAAGACCGGTTAGAATTTTGGAGAAATATTTATGAAAAAGCAGGTTTATATTTTTAGCAGAGGTAGCTTTAAACTTTTAACTGGATAAGAAAATGTTTTTGCTAGTTACCTGTAATATATAGATTAAGATAAATGAGAAAGAATAAGAAAGAAGAGCCAGTGCAAAAGTGTTAGAAAAATAACAAAAATGAAAATTTATTAAGTACTAAATTGTGTGCTGAAAAACTGAGGTTTGTTAACTTTCGAATGACGTAGTCTCATAAATGATATGACTACTTACTACTAAAAACAAAGGGTGTTTAAACGTGTCTAAGACATACAATGGTGCTAACAGTAGATATTGTAAGATAAATGTACCTATAAGTATTAATCGACCGTGTAATAAATGATCACGAAAATGTGCAATAATAATATATAAATGTATATTTTTCATATTAATATATTGTGTAAGTATATTGCGTGCTGAAGATTTTATTGAAATATGGTACGCTAGTATTTTTTATACATTATAATGGTTTACATTTTGTCATAATACTTTATACACTTTAAAACTCTATATTTAGTTGGAATTATGATCACTTCAATCAATTATTAAACGTTATGCTTCAAAAATTGATCAAGTCGAATCTAACAATCCTATACGATAAGGTATACGCGTATTACATTCAAGACTATAAAATAAAAAAAATATTTTCAAAATATATTTTTGAAAAGTTGTGCTTTATGTTGTGCATTTATTTATTCAATTAAAAATCGTTTACATATTTCGTCTTACTTTTTATATACTTAGTCCATTGATGTTACGAATTTTCGCATTCGCATACGCGAATGGCTCGCATCATTTTAAACATTCGCATCGACATTCGCATTCGCATAATTTAATACGAATGTGTTGCGAATGCGAATGTTATGCAAGTCTTTGCATGCTAAAACTTTGGCGTGGTTTCGAATACTCCTGTACGCGCCACTTGTCGCGTTCGACCAATAAGAGTTGTTTTTCCTTTGCTTACCGCTCGATCGGTTTCTTTTGACAAACATTGTTTACGTTAGTTGCTAATAACTAGTAGTTTTTTTAAAGTTTTAACTGAACATTCGCATTCGCACATTCGCATCTCAAACATTCGCGTTCGCGAATGTCGAAAATATCACATTCGTAACATCCCTGATACTGCTTACATTGCTGAAAACCAACGCATTTTTAGGAAGAAGTTTGTTATCTAATAACATCTTAAAAAATTCTTTGTAATAAGGTAGCCGTGAAAAGTTCACCTACGCCATGTCTGTTTGAGGATGTAGGTATAGTTTTTTTTTATAGAAGAGGAGGCAAACGAGCAGGTGGGTCACCTGATGGAAAGTGATCACCTCCGCCCACTAACATCCGCAACACCAGGAGTATCACAGATGCGTTGCCGACCTTTAAGGAATGTGTACGCTTTTTTCTTGAAGGTCCCTAAGTCATAATTGTTTGGGAATACCGCCCTCGGTAACTGATTCCACAAAGGTGTTATACGGGGTAAAAATGTCTTCAGAATCGCACAGTTGTAGATCGCCACGCATCGAGGTGATGGGCATGATACCTTAAACTCTGACGCGATGTCCGAAGGTGGAAATCAGCGGCTGGAATTAAACCAAACAACTCCTCAGAGCATTCCCCATGATAGATGCGGTAGAGAACACTGAGTGACCCAACATCTCTACGCAATGTTAAGGAATCAAGCCGATTGGTAATTGCCCGGTCATTGACAATTCGAATTGCTCTACGTTGAATGCGGTCAAATGGAAGGAGCTGGTACTGTGGAGCCCCTGCCCAGAGGTGAGAACAGTACTCCATATGAGGCCGAATTTGCGCTTTATATAGTTGCAAGCGATGGGTCGGCTTGAAATACTGTCTCGCTTTACTGAGCACACCAAGTTTCTTAGAGGCTATTTTAGCCTTCTCCTCCAGATGACCACGAAATTGAACATTACTCGAAATGTCAACGCCGAGTATACCAATGCAGGCTGTGGCAGAAAGGGAAACGCTCTCAAATTGAGGAGATGCGTCTATGCGATAGTCTAAGCTTATCATTATGGTGTTTTGATTAGGTAGGATACCTGGTTAACTTAAGCCGGTTTCAGATGGTTGTAAACATGCGTTCCAAAATAGATAGCTTTGGAGGAAAGTTTTTTTTCATTTTCCGATTTTTAGATTTGGATTAAATCTACGGCCCAGACAGATGCAAACCAATGTTCACAACCGTCTAGAACCCCTATTATGGAAAGTTTACAGTCCAACTATAATTATTATTATTAATTAATAATTTCGTCTGCTTTATATTTAGTAAGTGACCATAAAAACATTATTTTAATTTTGCGACGTCTCATTGGATCCAGCGACCAACAACAGCTCATAGATTTCTTAAATATAGTAAGTAATAAACCTTACAAATTATAAAGAAAAAATGTACAGGATTTTTTACCTGTGTCCTTTCATCTCAAGCCGACGAATGCTCTAACCATTTGAGCTAAAATTGTGGCAAAATTTTTAATTTCTTCCTTAACCGTTAGTTCGGGTAGGTATGTCCATAGATACACAGTTCTAAGTAGGTACGTACTGAATTAGTTTTTTTTATACAAGAGGAGGCAAACGAGCAAGTGGGTCACCTGATGGCAAGTTATTACCGCCGTCCACGGACATCCACAACACTAGGAGTATCACAGATACGTTGCCGACCTTAAAGGAATGAGTATGCTCTTTTCTTGAAGGTCCCTAAATCATAATTGTTTGGGAATACCACCCCCGGTAATGGATTCCACAAAGATAGTGTGCGAGGTAAAAAATGTCTTCGGAATCGCACAGTTGTAAATCGCTATGCGTCAAGATGATGGGCATGATACTTTAAACTCTGTCGCGAAGTCCGAAGGAGGAAATCAGCGGCTGGGATTAAACCAAACAACTCCTCAGAACATTCCCCATGATAGATGCGGTAGAAAATATTGAGGGACCCAACATCTCGACGCATCGCCAAGGAATCGAGCCGATTGGTAATAGCCCGGTCATTGTCAATTCGAATTGCTCTACGCTGAATGCGGTCAAACGGAAGGAGCTGGTACAGTAGAGCCCCTGCCCAGAGTTGAGAACAGTACTCCATATGAGCCCGAATTTGCTCTTTGTATAGTTGTTGTATAGTAGAGTTTATGGTTACACACTCTTTTCGCTCAAGGTATTTTATTTTTGCACTTGCCCTGCGCTAGGGTTAAATTTCTGCTAATTTCACAGAAAGAAAAAATGTCGCCCCAGACATTTTTTTTAATTAGTAGTAATTTAACACTAGCACAAAGCAAGTGCTAAAATAAAATTACCTTAAAGTAATAAACCCGCTAAAAATAGAAAAGACGGTGCGTAGCGGTGCATATCGAATGGACACTTACCAGAGAAGTCGACATTACTTAGAGAAAAACTGTTTTTTGTGAATTCGGTGTAAGGACGATAGCTTTAGGTACGTGATAAAGTCATAAAGAAATATATTTCATTAATTCGAATCATTAGCTCTGACGTTTGAACCGATCGTGCCTTTCTATCGCTTTTTCCACGCTCTCGCTTGCACACTCAGACTGAGACGGACGGTGATACTTTCGTGCGTGCAACTGGTGTTAATTTATAAGACGTTATCACGTCCAAAACATCACTCGACGTTCGACATTCCTGGAGTGTAGTCACATTCTAATGATGTATGTTTCGATTGCAAAGCGAAGTACGTTGAGAGTTTCTTGGGTATAACAATTTACTGATTTAGTAGCACCAACAATGGTGCAAAATTGGTATACTGGGATGTGTGTTGTTTCTTTGATGGATATAATTGAGGTTACCGACTTCTCGTTAATCCAGTTCATTTAAAACGTACCGTTTGAAGTGCTGTTACGCTGTTTTGTGTGGTAAATTGCAAATTTAATAATTTTATTTGGTATTTAGTATGAATATCCGCAAAGTGACGCTTTTTTTTATCTCGAACTCTTTGACTCGATTTTGTCTCTTTCTGTATCCCTCCTTCCCTCTTTCTCAGTGTATCTTCAATTCTCTACACCTGCCAAAAGTATTAACCTACATAGCCAGTTAGGTACGGTTTTCCGTCATTCGGACAGTTGCAGAACGCTCTTCTAGAGGAGGGGGGTCGGAGGTAGCTGCCACCCTTTACCCGTGCCTCGCTACGTTTACCCGTGCCTCGCTCGTACGTTGCGTGGACGTGGTTGGTTACATATCCACCAAGCTTATCACATTCTTACAGATCCTGTGCCATAGCGGCAGCAAATACAAGCCTCGCTTTAACACATCACACTAAGCTGCTGCACAAAGTTTTTGACTTTTCTACATCGGTGCATGATGTGATGAGTGTTGAGGTTAAGATTGTCTTAAAAACCTTATTGACATCATTCAGGATACCTATGTAAAATCTAGCATGTACTCAGCTTAGTTTTGTTCATAGTATATTACTAATATGATATAATGCATTATTTATGGACAGTATAGACAAGTTACAGCCGATATCGCAGCTCCTGTACGCAGACAATACGACTGAAGGGGTATCTGGTGCGACGCGTTCGGAAGAACTGCATTGTTCTTACGAAGGTAATTATTCGCTGGTGGAGGCCTGATGCTCAGCCCCGATTATGAATTATTTATTTATTTAATTTATGTATGTTTAAATTTAATAACTACATTACTAATCTCGTTGAACACATTATCAGTTCCAATACCTGCCAGGAATGTACCTAGTCTTAAAATATTAGGTTCAATCATGGAATTCAATCGAGACAAAAATCATAGATTTTATTTCCATCCTTAGAATCGGACACTGGGAAAATCTCACCTCACCTCTTATAACACTTCTGTCCGTCTGAAAGTAAATACCTACCTTGGTCGCTACTATTTTTTTATGTAAGAGTTTAGCGGACAAGCACAACCTGATGGTGAGAGATGACCATGGCCGGGATGTAAGGGGTATTTTGCAAGTCTCCGACCCTCGGGGCCGGAACATGACAAAAATATGGCGGCAAGAATTAATATGGCGGTAAATCCCTACCCGGGCAAGTTGCTGCGTAGCACTTTACCACCAGTAGTCCTGCTAATGACTACCTATACTATTATAATATTAATTTAATTAATAAGTTAATTTTGGATCTGCAGCCGAAGGCATAAATCACTTCTCTTTAGGGCTTTATTCACTGAGTCGTTGGTACCTAAAGCAAGATAAAACATTTTATGTTTAAAAGCAAGAATTGCTATTAATCCATATTATAAAGATATAAAGTTTAATTTCCATCTGTCACGTAAAAGTACTTGTGGCTGTACCTACCTAATATACTTAAGTAATTAAATACACAGTACAAGCAAAAAATACCTACAGAAAAATACTGATTCAGACTTCAAAATTTTTTGTACATCTGTAAAAGACCAAGAAATAATTAGGAATCTTAATATAAGGAAACAAAAAAATGACAAGAAAATTAATGGATATGAAGGAAGATATAAACTTACTTAAGGAAGCAAAGAATAGTGAGATAATTGAAATAAAAAATCAAAACAATAAGATCCTTGAGTTCAATTCCCAAATTATAAAATGTTAGAAAAGAATGCTGCTAATTACTAATATACCACAAAAAAGATGCAAACTCTTGAAACCGAGCACAATGCAATAATGGTATAGTAGTACCAAAGACAATATTATATTTACTAATCTCTGGTAGTACTTACTATTTTAAATTATGCGCTTCGGCTATATTCGTCAAGCTTCGGAGAACCGAATGTATTTTTATTTATGATATTGGAAGGCAAACAAGCAGACGGATTTCCTGATGTTAAGACATTCACGCCGCCTAGAAACACCAAAAATAGTTATGGTGCGTTGCCAACCAGAGGCCAGGATGTTAGGCCTCGAGCATAATTAAGTTCACCGGCTACTTTACCCTCCAAACCGGAACACGTCATTCCGGCGGCAGGAATAGGTAATGCGGTGGTATTAATCCGGCCGAGTCCCTGCAAAACTTTACCACCTAGTCAGATGTCAAGGTTTTAGTGACTGTAAGCCTTTGCTCGCCTTTTACGAGCTGCTTGGCACGAAGGCAGATGGTCTATTCTTTAAAGGAGCCCGGACCAACACGGGATTTTTAAAAGATACTATCTATTATTATTTACTCTATTAATTTATTTTATTACTATAGAGTTGTAATTACACCTATTTAATCATTTCGCTTAAATTTGAATTAGGTTAGCGAATTAAAAAAAAAAGTATCAAGTGTAAAAAGAGAAGGTAAAAAGTGTAAAGCCAAAGCGCATAATTTAAATAGTAGTACTATACGTCACATCTCACTCATCTTCCTCACTCACCCGGATTGGTACCACCGCCTTACCTATGCCTGCCGCCATAACGTCATGACGTGTTCCGGTTCGGAGGGTAAGGTAGCCGGGAAACTTACTTTTGCTCGAGGCCTAACATCCCGGCCTCTGGTTGGCAACGCACCATTACCAGCTTTAGTGTCTAGGCGGCGAGAATTTCTTACCATCAGGAAATCCGTCTGCTTGTTTGCCTTCCAATGTCATAAAAAAAACTCTGGAATTGTAAAATCACGTTAATGGGTTACAAAAAAACTGATCAAAAATCAGTTAAAAAAGAAACATTCCGCAGAGCGAAAAATACCACGTTTATGAAGTAGTGAATACTATTTAGGAAGCCTCAAAGTTACAGCAAGTTGATAATACTGTCAATACCTATCTATATAAGAGGAATGAATAATGGCTCGATAGTTCTAGAATACCAGGATTTAAAAAAAGAAGGAATTACTTCGGAAAACAACAAAAAAATAGTTTAAAAAGTAAAGACAAGCCATTTAGCACAAATGACTTGGGTATGGGTGGGAATTATTCTAGCATATTTATATATCATTTATTAATAAACCTATGTGAATTATATTATAAGTACGGTATTAATGATTGGGTGGTGCTAGGAAATGTACGCTTGTATCGATGTATTATAATTATTTGCATTGCATCTAATGCTTAAGTGCTTATTAGTTTTTTATGATATTGAAAGGCAAACAAGCAGACTGATTTCCTGATGGTAAGAAATTCAAACCACCTAGAGGCATTCAAGGTGGTAATGGTACGTTGCCAACCTGAGGCCGGGATGTTAGGCCTCTAGCAAAAGTAAGATTACAGGCCACTTAAAATCGGAACACGTCAACGACAAGCATTGATGTTATGACGGCAGGGATAGGTGGTACTAATCTGAGAAAGGCGCTGCGAAACTCTACCACCTAGTAGGATGTCACGGTGCTAGTGACGGTGAGCCCTCATCTTTTACGAGGTGCCTGGCAGGAAAGTCTATTCTGCAAAGGAATCTCGTAGAACAAACACGGGGAGATATAAAAATAGAGAGAGTACAAAGATGTATAGAATAAAATAGAATAACTCTTTATTGTGCACCAAAATACATAAAAAATAAATACATTGAAAGAGACTTAAGAGCTAAATTAAAACAAAGGCGGCCTTATCGTCAAAACAGCGATCTCTTCCAGGCAACCTTATGTTATGGAGACAAATAAAATAAATTTTGCACGATGGTGCTCTTAATACACAAAAAAGAAATGTAACACATGCAATGTCAATTGGAATATAATTATTTTAAAATATAGGAAAACAAGGAATAAACATATTATCATTAATCGATTCATATTGAACGTTGAAAGTGACGTGTAACCATATTTTTAAACGTATTGATATTAGGGGCTTTCCTGAAAAAACTAAAAGCTAAAAGGGGCTAAAAGCTGAGTTTTAAGCATTTCAGATATTTCATCATCAAACTGTATAACGAGTTATAAGTATTGACTGTTCGACAATTTTACAAATACATGATTTTGAAATAACGTAACTGTAAAAAACTACATAGCAAAGATGTCAGAAGATCGCACGAGATATATGAAGTTCCTGCTTGCAACGCTACCTTTGGCCTAGTGTTTCTCATATTTTTTGGCTCCATTTTTATACAAGGTATCTTATACATATAATAGATCTGTAGAAGGGTCAATTCTGTACATCATACTTCATACTAATATTATAAAGAGGAAAACTTTGTTTGTTAGTTTGGTTGTAATGAATAGGCTCAAAAACTACTGGACCGATTTTAAAAATTCACCATTCGAAAGCTACATTATCCACGAGTGACATAGGCTTTGTTTCATCCAAATCGGTATAGCAGAAGCCAAGTTACGCAGGCGAAGCTGCGTAAAACTGCTGTGTGAAACACCTCCTGTGTTATTGGACCGATTCCAAACCCAAATATGTGATTAATTTTTTTTTTTTGTCTGTCTGTCCGTCTGTCTGTATGTACCTATGTTCAGACATCACGTGAAAACTAACGGTTCGATTTCGATGAAACTTAGTATAATTATACCTTATTATCCCGGGCATAAAATGGGATACTTTTTATCCTGGAAAAATACGTAGAAAAAAAATATCTTAATTTTTCAGTGTTATCACGCGAAGACCGACATCCGCGCTGACGGAGTCGTGCGTATCCTATACGTCTGTAGTATATACTTGTTTACTGTTTTTATTAAATTGTTATATTATAAGACACCATTACATATACACAAAAATAGCAATTTATATAAAAAATGTAACTACATACAGAATCGTATACATATTACGAGTACATGGCTGTATAAGTACTATTTTGTTAAATAACTTTTACATACACATAAACTACTTAAAATAATTATTTATTCTATTATGCCTCTACTCGTGTTAAGTAATACCTATTGTTAGAAGGGCTATTTAATAATACACTTCAATATAACGAGGTGTTTATGTCTCTTCGACTAGCGACAGAAGTCGCTACTACTTGTACTATACATAAATATATAACTCGCTGTTAGAGAAAATAAATAATTATAGTATAGACGATTTTTTTTTCAGAAAAGCTCAAAGACTAATACTTATACGGGGTTACTTTGAAAGGACCGGCCAAATTTTAATATAAGTGAGTTAAGGCTTATATGGTAATATTATTGTTAAATTGCAATATTTGCTGTCATAAACTAAAAAACTTGCTTCACTTGTCATGGTATGTCGTAAGTACCTACGAGTTGTGACGTCACCAGCCTGCAAATGCGACTTCTACCAGTTTTATGCTTTGTTTACGTTATAACGATAGTGTTATCGATTTCGAATCTTTTCTCAAAAGAACAATGGCCAAATTTGTATAGGAGCTGGACCTGACTTTTTTTTGTCATGTCCCAAAAAAGGCTACACTTAGATTGGTTTGTTTTTAGGTAGTAAACACCATCCTGTTTGAAAATTAAAACTAAATAGCCACATTTTTTTATAATCACGTCAACTTACTTTGAGGTTAGAATCCGCAATTACCTTTACACGACTGTGGCGTAGCATAAAAGTGTAGTCAGCGATAAGTAATAAGAGTTATTAGTGATCCCGTTTTCATTTATTTCGATTTCCCTTAGAGAATTAATTAAAAAATAATAAAATCTGTCATTTGTCAAATCAGTCAAAACGCATATTACTATTATCTGTCCATCAGACTCCAGAGTTTGATGTCAAAAACCGTCTGTCCAGCCGGTTCGTGAAATCTAGTCTGCTTGGAAAACAGATTTTGACCGATAATTTAAAGTAAATCTTTATAGATCTTAACTTGCATGTATAGTTTACATAACAAAGATGGCATAACATCACACGTATATAGTAATGTAATGCGTATATAGTAATTGAACTCAATTACAGTTGAAAACTAGAAAAAACGTAAAGAAATCATAATTATAGTGTTCAGTACTCACCGAGGAGGCCATGAGGTCTTCGTCTTCTGGGCCCAGA
>NJDD01001651.1:35186-49682 GCA_002245505.1 Calephelis nemesis
TAATTATAGTCTTTGATTACTAAGTGATTTCATATGAAAAGTCCAAAAGTCCAAAAGAAGCTCCAAAAACAAAAATAAGTAGAAAACTTTTTTGTGGCTACTTAAAAAAATATTTCGTGTGTTTTTTAAGACCTTAAAAAATAAGGGAATTTTTGATATATATGTCTTATTGGGACGCCATGGTTTGTGGTCAGGTACGATTTGGCCATCCTTCTTTGGCTGGTACCTACCTGGTAAATGTCAAATGTCACCGTGTATAAACTTAAAAATACATACATTATATTGTAATAATATAAATGATTAAAATGTAATGTTCAAACATTATTATTTTGTTAAGAAAATTCTTTTTGATAAGAACGCCATCTTCATTTATCAAGATCAACTACTTTGTTTCCAAACATTATGAATACCGTTTTATTGTTATCAATATTTTTGTTTGTGCGTCAAATGTACGGTAGTATGTGTAATGTTTTATTTATTGATGTAATGCATTTTAAAAGCATTATTTTTTAAAAATATTAGCGTTCTGCACTTCTCCTACACTTAAGCTATACTCTATAGCTCATAAGTGTGCCAAATTTCATACTACTCCGTCCTCGAAATTTTCGTTAAAAAGGAGGTCCAAAGTTTTTGGTTCACATGACATGCGGCACATTATAAAAGAGCACGTAAATCAATGTAAACAAAATTTATTTTTCTATCGTGATAATTTTATCTTGCCGTCACACAGTCTTTATTCACTCACGGAAGGTAAAAAACTCAGTATAGATTTTGTGAAATAAGTACCATCTTGTTATATGTACTTATATATATTTTTTTATCGTATTGGAAGGCAAACAAGCTGACGGATTTCCTAATGGTAAGATATTCACGCCGCCTAGAGACACCAAAGGTGGTAATGGTGCGTCGCTAACTTGAGTCCTGAGGACGCGATGTTAGATCTCGAGAAAAGTAAGTTTACCCTCTGAATCGAAACACGTCAATGGCAAGCACTGACGTTATGACAGCAGGAATAGGTAAGGCGGTGGTACCAATACGGGCGAGTCGCTGCGAAACTCTACCACCTAGTAGGATGTCAAGGTGTTAGTGACTGTAAGCCTATGCTCGTCTTTTACGACCTGCCTGGCAGGAAGGCAGATGGTCTATTCTGCAAAGGAGCGCGGACCAACACGGGGAAAATATGTGATCTCAAATAAAATAATCATCACTCAGAATTAATTGATAAAAATGTTAATATACTTAAATTTATTTTAAGCTATTTAAATTAAATTAATAAAATTATAAACATAATTATTATTCATAATATAAATCTAAATAAATACATTTTTAAATTATTTGTTTGATAAATATAATAAAATAATGAATAATTTTTAATAATCTACATTACATCTGACTAGGTGGTAGAGTTTCGCAGCGACTCACCCGGATTGGTACCACCGCCTTACGCAACACCACCGCTATTCCTGCCGCCGTAACATCATGAAGTGTTCCGGTTCGGAGGGTAAGGTAGGCGGTGTGAATTTCTTACCATCAGGAAATCCGTCTGCTTGTTTGCCTTCCAATATCATAAAAAAATATACTAAAAGAGATAACAACATTTTTGTCATATTTTGTGTTAGCTTTTATAGTGATGTGCTTTTATGATTGTCGATATTTTCTTTTACGTTCGCGGAAAAGATTATTTGGACAAGTTATGAATTGATACCATTGGCATTTAAAATATCAATAACAGTCGATCACAATAAGAATTCTTTCAAGTGCTCACTTTAAAGTAAATAATGTAATTTGAATGTAATCCGATGAAATCTTTTTGTAATGATAATGAATCTTGTAATAAATATAAAGAGTTTACTTATATAAAAATATTTGCACACTATTATTTAAAAAAGAGTAAAATTAAACAAATATTCTTTCTTTCGATTAATTACATTTCCCTATTTATAAGCCAACCTAACCAAAATTTCAAGCAGGTAGGTTAATAATAATTTTTATCTATTTACCTATATACTTAACTATCGACTTTTTCGTAAGTATTTCATGCATATACTTAGAGGTCAATGATCCACTTCAACACTTTAAACACTATCAGTGAGTAAGCAGATCAGGGGCCCTACCATGAACGCTTATAGCAGTATTATTTCCATCTTGCTAAATGTCTGCCTTTATAAGCAACTTTATGGTATACGTCATAAGGTTGTCTTTCTCGACTGACAATTAGTATTGTTGAAATAGTACTGTTTTAAGAGCTTATGGTAACCCCCCAGTATTAACTGTAAAATAATTGTCACGAAACTATTGTTTTAACAATTACAAAAAAAACGAATTCTATTGTAATGTGCAAATATTTCATAAAATAAGATATTTATTATCACACAAATAATTCAATTAAATGTTTATTTTATTTAAAAAAAATGATGAGTAATTTTCATAAACTTGTCCTGTCACGAAATCTTCAATAAATTGATCATCAAGAAATGTCAAGAAAAATAAAGGCTTTATGCAATATGAACTAGTGTTAATGTTGCCTACATTAACATATATAACCAAGCAAAAGCAACAAAACAACTAGTTCTAAAAAAATACTGTTCAACGGCTATTAGTTAGAGAGAAGTAAAAGTTATACAGATTTACTTTGCTTCTGTATAACTTATAGCTCTATTCCTGTAGATACTGAGCTATTTTTGGAAATCTCTACAGAAAATGACATTTTTGTTGAAAAACATATTAATAGTCACGATTAACTGTTTATGTTAATACCAAAATTATTTTTATGGATCTGAAATCACCTTAATTTGGGTGACATCATGTCGGTAAGTACCTAATTAGAATAAATTACGCATTTTATCGAAAATAAACAAATTTTAAAAATTTAACAACCTTATATTAGTCACAACTATTATTACTTACACATATTTGTACTAATCATCACTTTTCCATGACAGATAAGAAGGGTCATATAAAATACAAAAAAAATTGTGTGTATACTTATGTACATGCGTTAGAAGTTATACTTCTTCGGCGTAATGAGATAAAAATCTTTTTAAAAATTTTATCTTTTGCCTTATTTTACATTTGTGGACAAAATGACACTAACCATAGAAATAAAGAAATATTGTGAATACAGTTGTCAGTTCTCGCGCAAACATACGTAGATGTCCTTACTTTTTCTTTGTTGGTACTTTTTTTTGAAAAACTAAAATGTTATCTATAGCTAACTTCATCATGTCGGTTTTTCGTGAGGGTGTGCGCGCACATCGTAAAAATTTACCCTCATCATTTTTTCCTATTGCGTCAAAGGAAGTCCTCTTTGTCACTTAAAAACTTTACGTCTAGATTCATTGTTTTCTTTCACTACCTATCTTCTTCTCATTCTCTTTTTCTTCAACATCTTCTATAAACATAAAATCTAAAATCAAAGGCCCTTATAAAGTTAGTACATAGCGCATGAACTCATTCATATCAACTTTACAATTTCTTGACGTCAAGAAATGTCATGAAATTGTGTCAAGAAAACATCAAGAAATAACCTCAATTTTTAATTTATTATAAAATTGTCACACTTATTCATATTACGAACGTTGAGTGATGTGTCTATAGGTAATTAGAAGCAATAATTAACACTATATAAGAACAGTACTTTAGTTTCCAAAACGATGTCATGAAAGTATTCAAATCTTGACACAGGCAGTCTATCCAAAGTAGTTTTTGTAACTGACAGCAAATTTAAAATGGTAGGTAAGCTTGAGTCTTTTCTATGGGCTACTGGGTTGACATATTCAAAATTAAACAGTAATGATAAGAATAATTTGCGTCACGAAACCGAGAGAAACTTCGGACTTTCATAAATTTCATATTTTAAGTAATTATTAACTTGTTGATAAAAATAGCAGTGAAACGATAAAAAACGATGTTTTTTAATATAAAAGCACTGATCGTTTCATAATTTAGTGTACGGAACAAAAAATACAGCACATTATATTCTACAGAGCACGGCGCGGACACTTAAAATTTCTATGAACGACATATCACTCACTGCAAGAATAATATATTTGCAAACATTATAGTACAGCTACGTAGTTGATTAAGTTTCTTCTCGTTTGTAACGATTATGTGTTAGTTTTTAATTTCAAAGGTTACAACTCGAAAGAAATTTGTATTTGTAATTATTTTCGCAGTTAAACCACGAAGACATAGTTTCTCAGAAAAGGTGGACAGTTTTTTGAAAATTAGAAAAATTTTGCCGACATATTAACAGTTGGTATCAATACCAACTGTTAACATTTCGGCCATTTTTTTTCTAAAAAGCGTCTTTTATTTTATTATGTTTATTTTTAAGTGTTTATTAAATTTTTATTTATAAAATCTGCGTCAGCGACTGGAAAACTTCTTATAATAATAATTCATTTGTGATTGTTGGAGAATGCTGTAAGTCTTGTTGTTTGCACAGTTATTTTAATAACAAAGTCATTATTTATTTCGCTGAAATTCATTTCGTGTAAAAAGATGTGGATTCCCGAAAATTTATTGCTGATTCAAGTAAGATATAAAAAGAGCACGTACGTGCGTACATACAAGTATTTTTTTTGTGACTTATGATAAGAACGAGGCTCCAATTTAAAAGAAGCCAAAATGTCATGTCACTTTTTTAAATTTATATAAAAAAACAACAAAAAATTATGAAAGTATGTATGTAGGTATAACTTTAGCGTCTATAAGCTCATATCACATTTACGTCGTAGACTTACAGTTGCTTGATTTTTGCAATGTTAGCGCTAAGTAGGTACCTAGGTTTTGTCTTTAGTATTTTCAGGCTTCCCAATGTATCGGTCCAAACGTTGTAGCCTTAAGTCAGATACTAATTACTTTTCAGATAATTGGGTACTATCTTGACCAAAAATATTACCAACTTGGTTTGACGGTTCTCGGTAAGACCCTGGACTCTGGGAACTTCCGTGCTGTTTAGCGTTTTTACTTCCAGTTATACGTATGAGATAACGTTATATATAAATAGGTGGAAATTTCATAAAGCACGTAGTTTTTGAAAGATCTTGGAACAATCATGATTAACAAACTTAAACATACGGCTGGGCAATACCGGTACTTTTCTAATGTAGTAAATGCCAAGGTAAGAACACTAATTATTTTTTTTGAACTTTGCGGCAAATACATATAATAATCTTCATAATATGAAAAAAAATACAGTAAAATATTGAAGTTTGTACATAGATGTATTTAACAAAATATCGGCCGCACACAGATACGTCAGTTATCTTTTAATGACTATTAACGCCAATTTTTATACCCTATCTACAGATAGAACCTAAAGTTTTGTTGCTATAATATCTTTTATTACTTTTATTAAAAACTAGCTGTCCCGATGAACTTCGTTCCACCCGTTCAGTTTGTATGGGAAAAATAAAGTATGGTTTTTCTCATTTTCCCTGCAATTTTTCCGGTTTTTCTCTTTATAAAAACCTTCTTCTGATAATAACTAACAAAACAAAAAAATAATCATCCAAATCGGTTAGGTAGCACGGCAATTATGCGCTTACCAACACTTTTAGCGATTCATTTTTATTTTAAAAATATTAGTTGTTGCCTTGTATCTTGATCTCAAGTAGGCCTATCTTTTATCTTAGATTGGTTGTTATGGCTTAACGATAGCTTAAAAGTTAGCTTTTTTTGCAGAGATGTACAAAGTGGCCGCAAGAGCTTGTAGTTTGTGGTAAAATGTAATTAATAACTATGTTTTTTAGATAAAACCCGTTGTGACTATTGCTGAAGGGCGCCTAAGAGGTGCTGCCGACAAGTTGTTTGATGGATCAACATATTACAGCTTTAAAGGAATACCATACGCTCTGCCACCGGTTGGATCATTTCGGTTTAAAGTAAATACAAACATATTGTTTATTGACATTTACATGTAACGTGAAACTTTTTATCGTGTTTATTTAAACTGAATTACTACAAGATGGACACACACACACACATACACACACACACACACACATACACACACACACACACACACATAGAATATCGAAAATATGCGATCTGAAATTCAATTGATTGAATTAAGTATATGAATGAAAATTGTAATACTCATATAATTTATTTACAGAATAAGTGATAAAAAGTTACAAAAAAATAATTATTACATACATTATACATTTATTCATCATTTACCACCCACTTGTCTTAAATGTATCAGACACGTAGGTAAATAAAATTATAGTCGTACAAATTTTTGAAAGATAAATACGTTTTTAATACAAAACATATTTTGGTGACAAGCTTGTATTTGTAAGGGCTATTCTTAGCAGAAGATTTGAGAAATACTATAAAGACTATGCTGACAATTTTGGGAATTCTTATGACCACCTTCCGGTTCCATCATCAGATCTTATCCGTGTCATAATGATTTTGCATTATCATCTAATTTACTTATACCTACATGCAAAAAATTTAGTCTATCCGGTAACTGAGAAGTGGATAAACATCAACATGTATGATTCCATAAAATAAAAAGTTTGTAAAAAATGATTTTGTTTGAGGATGACTACAAGCATTTTAACGGCAATTCACTTTTAGTTTGGATTTGTCGTCGAAGTCGAAGTAGGTATTGGTAGCGAAGTCCTAAGCAGGAAAACATTAAAATTGACGCAATGTTATGCTAAAAATAATACATGCCAATTCTTCCGAGTTTCTGAATTTGCTATACATCTTACGCACCAAGCTACTGATGCAAATCCCCTTCAAAGTTAACTTTTTATTTCAGGATCCAGTTCCATGCAAGCCATGGACAGGAGTTTGTGATGCTATTGAGCATGGACCTTCTAGTTCTCAAGTAGACTTACACACGGGTAAATTAAAAATAGGATCCGAAGATTGTTTATATCTAAACGTTTACACCCCTTCTCTTCAACCTAGCTCCAAACTACCAGTCATAGTATATATTCACGGAGGTGCATTTAAAGCTGGATCAGGTGATAGTGCAATATATGGACCCAAGTTTTTGATAAAACACGATGTTTTACTGGTTACTCTGAATTATAGACTGGAAGCTTTTGGGTTTTTATGTATGGATTCACCTTCAGTGCCTGGTAATGCTGGTTTGAAAGACCAAGTTGTTGCTTTACGTTGGGTTCAGCGTAATATAGCTCAATTTGGTGGTGATCCCAACAATGTGACTATTATGGGCGAGAGCGCTGGAGGAGTAAGCGTTACATGTCATTTGTGTTCCTCAATGACAGAGGGACTATTTCATAAGGCAATCACCAAATCTGGTGTCTTTCTTTTAGACTGGGCTATTGACAGAAATGCAAAAGCCAGAGCGATTAGAGTCGGTAAGCATTTGGGAATAAATACAAGCAACCCAGATCAATTACTGAAATACTTACAATCTGTAGAGGCAGCCGAATTAGTTGATATAACAGTGAAAATTTCAACCTTTGATGAAAATTATAAAAATTTACCCATTCATTTTACTCCAGTAGTTGAGAAAAACTTTGAAAATGTAAAAAGCTATCTTAACGAGGATCCCTTGAGTTTATTAAAATCAGGAAAAGCGAAAAGTGTTCCCACAATCGTGGGATATAGTACTCTTGAGGGTTTGATTGTGGCGAATAAATATTTAGACAATATCGAAATATATAATAAGAAACCATCTTATTTTTTACCTGACGAAATTCGTGATAAAGTATCATATGAAAAAGTGATTGAGTTTGGTAAACGTATCAAAAAATTTTACTTCGATGGTAAGGATATCAACAAAACTGATGTTAGTTTACTAGTTAATTTATTATCTGATATTCATTCCGTATATGGTGCTAATAGGTTTGCTGATTTTTACGCAGAGAAAAACGATTCTGTTTATATGTACAGATTCGATTGTGTTTCTGAACTTAATTACTTAAAATATTTGACAAATTTTTCAAGACTTGTGGGAGCTTGTCATGGAGATATAGTATTTTATACCTTTGATAATCCCATGAATAAAGAAATGTATAAAACTTGTAAAAGGCTGAGAGATTTAATTGAAACAGTTACCAGGTTATGGACAAATTTTGCTAAAACAGGGTAAGTAACATTTAGTTTGCATATATTTTTTTAATGCTAAAAAGCATTTCTACTTTTTTTGAGATGAGACTATTACAAGTTATCAAAAAATCTTTTTATTTGAGTCTTTAACTGTTTAACTGTTTGAGTATCGAAAGAAACGAAAGCAAGGTACTTGCAAAAGCTAGTTCTAAATGTACTTACTTTTATATACCTAGATTTAACTTCAACTAAGGATCTTGCTAAAGAAAATAAACTTGAAAAAGAATTAGTCATGACAAAATTGATAAAGTCAAAAATGGAAGCAAATGCGAATCAAAACGCTTGGCAGCAAGTAGCGTATAGACTTGATCACCTTACTGTTTGCCTTTTCTTCTATACTAAAAAAGTACAACTTGTTATAAATTGTTACTCTCGACTTTTCACTTTATAATTGGAAATATCGTAGTGGTTGAGGAAAAAGGTAGGTACTACCCTTATTTCGCGCTCACACACTTAATTTTTTTTACCACGGACAGTTTAGAGGCCTAGGCTTGAATGCCTTCAATAAAAAAAAAATAAAGTAAAATTTTCCAAAAATTGTTTAAATTAATAAACAGACATTCACAATACCTGCAATATAACACCGTTTCTAATTTATGTAATTGTAATCTTTTTAGAAACCCTACACCAGATGACAGTTGCGCTAATGTAAAGTGGTTACCTTATTCAAAAGCTAACAGACGCTACCTAAGTATCGAACCGAAACCGTCAATGATATGGAATGCTGATGAAGATCGATTAGAATTTTGGAGAAAAAATTATGAAGAGGCTGGCATAAGAGATTGATACATTTTGTGAAAAGAAAATCCGATATTCGTGAAAAGTGCAAAATCACTCGAATTTCCACATCATTATCGTATTGAAAGAAACAAAAATAAAAAAAACAGTAGCAGTCGTGGGACTGCCGATAGAAGTGAAAACGGAACTATTAAGTTGAGAGTAATTAAAACTATATGCAAAAATTATATGAAATTTTTTGTTTTATTTATTAGTTACATATGGTGGGTTAAACAAATCATGAACAAAATATAAATACAAAGTGGTTGAAAAAATAATATACAATTATCTTGTCAGTCAGAAATAGTCGATGTATTAGTGTATACGTGTACACAGGCTACTACGCGTGCGCTAGTCTGGCTCTCCATAGCTAGAGATATACTATTATTATTAGCATGTCGGTGACACGAACCGAGGATTTTACCCTCTACCAAAACGCTCAACGCGCCTAAAGAAGTTTTCACTTCAATAACTATATTTCGTGTGTTATGTAAACTAGGTAAATTTATATTTATATTCAGTTTTAATTATCTTAGGGTACGGGAGTGCCCCGCCAAGACGAGCAAAGCGAAGCGAGAGGACACTACCTACCTTTTTTCGAAATGTTGTTTTAGTTGTGTTTTTGACCTCTCATAACTTCGGTTTGAATTATACTAGGTAAGTTTTTTTCATGATATGATGTCTGTAGAAGACTTGGTCAAATATAAAATTTTAATCACACAGCTCACATACTTGAGATGTTACTTTAAAAGTAAATGAAAAACACTTTTTAAGATTCCGTTACGAATATACGTAGATGTCAATAAAATTAATAAAATCTCAAAAAATGAAATGGCAGCTGGACATTAAAGTATAGATATTGGCATGAATAGTATAGTAGTTGTCGTAAAAAACTTTAGCCTAAAGTGTCATTAGCCGTCTATTCCCATTGATACTGGGCACCACAAATTATAAAGACTTATGTACAAGTAATAGGCACCAAAGAGTACATACGGGACACAAATCATAAAGTAATATGTACATAATAGGTATCGCTTTATCGAAGAGTAAGTCTTTGGTAGTAAGCCGCATTGGGGTCTACGCGCGGGGTGCTGCTCTAAAACGCCACGCATCTGTCTGACGTAGCGTGCGCACTGCACTGCACTGCGATGCGCCCCGATGCGACACGTCCAAGTGCGCGTTATCCTTAAAAGTGTAAGCCTTAAGCTTATCAAATAAATAAACCCAAACGGCGACATTGCGCTACTCAACACCACGGTAATGCATTGCAGTACTCGAACTCGGCTTTGTTTTTGAAATAAACACCTACAGCCGAGCGGTGCGCCAACACGCTATACGGCTACATGCCTTCAGTGTCATAACTACATTCACCTATTCGAATTTTTAAATAAATAAATAAAGCTGGCAACAAACTGTTGGTACAACAGTGTATCTAGATATTATGAAAGTACACAGAGCCTTATAAACTATCGGACGTAATTCGCGGGCGTGATCTTAAGTAAGTAAATGTAATGTTTTTGTTTACCAAATTTCATAAAAATCCCAAAAATATCCCATTGCGACGCGGATATATTAGTAGATACCTACCTTAATTCAGAAATGAGCACCAACAAAATTTAATAAAGGATATGTAAATAGCATAGCTATACTTCACTGCCTAAGACTAAAACCAATTGTCCTTACTCATGTAACAGCTCTATCATTTTACTGATAATTTACAGCATCTGATTTGGTCACCACATCCGGTGTACTGGTACCAGATCTGCTATATTGTTTGCGGATCCAGTAAATGCTCAATATCTAATAATAGTTTATCTGGATTACTATTTCTAGTTGCCGCCCAATGACTTTCATTCCATCAGTTTTTGCAATACATTTCTTACTTATTTATAGTTAGAGTAATAATGAAACTTAGTTGTATAATATGACGTTGAATATTAGGCATAATATATTATAGATGTAATAAAATATATCCTTGAGCATACTTCCGTAATTGAAACAAAAAAATCTGGTATGTAATATAAATCTTATTTCTACAGCTCGTTAATTATATTTAATAACTACTTACCTATATCTTATTACATAAAAATGAATCCCTAAATGTGTTGGTAAGCGCATAACTTCCGAACGACTAAACCGATTTGGCTAATTCTTTTTTTGTTGTGTTAGTTATTGTCAGAAGAAGGTTCTTATAAAAAAAACCGGGAAAAATGCAGGGAAAATGGGAAAAATAATACTTTATTTTTCTCTATACAAACTGAACGGGTGGAACGAAGTTCGCCGGGACAGCTAGTTGACAATAAAACTGTGTATAATGTATAATATGTAAGTGTAAAAAACAATAAAGATATTAAAAATCGAGTAGGTACCGACAAAAAGGAAATAGACAAAAAAGAAAAAAAACAAGAGAAAAGACAGACCGCATTTTTAGAATTTTTGTCTGTCTGTATTTCTGACTGATTCGCGTTGAATCTGATGATCCCATTGTAACGAAATTTAGCAGGTAAATCGGTACTTTATGTTCCCAGAAAGCACTTTATACTACTTTTACTATATGCTACCTTTTATCCCGCTCATTTAAGGGGTCCCGTGGGGAATAGTTTTTTAAGGTCAACATGTGAATTGGGCTTTAATTCATGTTGTCTGTTTTTTTTTGTTTTTTGAAGTGAAATTTCTTTAGAATCGTGATTTGAAAACGGGTGCAACGGAAAAGTGACAGGTAAGAGACACAAATATACAATATTCATCTCATTCTTTTGTCGATTTACTGAAGTTTCACTTCTATCGTGTGTGAATCGAACACACAGCTTTTTTTGTGCTGTACTGATGGTTCATTATTTTTCCAAGTCATCAGTTTTGTAGTTTAGACATTAGATACAAATTAAATTGTTTGTCTGACTGTATCATGATCGTTATCCACTTCAAATCCACTAAACAGATCTTAGCGTAAACTCGGAGAAAAAATTACAGACAATGCGAATCTGTAAATTAAATCGGACTACATGTTAATAAATTGTAAACAAATTTACATATTGAATTACCCCTCTTCTACGGGGGGTGCCCTTTCAGAGAGCGTGACGAATGCGTTAAGCAAGCGTTACATCATAGATACTTGCAGTTTTATCATACTCTCAAGCTTATTCTGACATTTCCGTTTCCATACACCAAAGTTGTGTCAACAACTCGGTTTTGAAATAACTTATCCAAGGCTCCATTCACACTATTCCCTGCATATACTCTCCTTCCTATGTCCACGGTGTAACTTCTATCCCTGCTTAAAGCACTAGCAAATATGCAATTTCATTCACTTGATCTTGCATTAATTACATCATCAACTAAAATTCTTAAATTTATTCTCGCTATGACTCTTAAAAAGCTAGTACTTGGTTTTTTTCGCATTCAAAAGTAAGCCTATTTCTTTGCGATCATTCCACAACTGTGACCATTGTTTGCAGCTTAAATAGTGTTGACCATACTATCTCCATAAATAAGACAGTTTACCACTTGACCCCACGCGTATTCCCACATTTCAATATTTTAAGGTATTTGTCCAAATACATCTTGTATGTGTAACAAGCATGCTGACAATATTCGTCCTTGCTTTACATAAAACATGTTAACATCAAACCAAGGCGATATAAGTGTCCTTAACCAGCATAAGTGCTTTGCAATCTAGATACATAGACTTCACAGCACGTAGTAAGGTCTCCTCTATCCTATAATTCGGCAAATGTCTCAAAGTTGCATACGTATAGTTCACAAAACCAGAGAAAAGCACTCAGGTTCACCCGCCAGATTCTGCGGAGCGAAAATACCTGATCTATACGTCCTCTTCCACATCTGTAACTACCTTGAGCCACCACTTTTTATGCTAAACTGTTTAAACTGATGGCCCCTTAACTCGTGCAGTCCATGTGTGAACCCTTTTCTTTGTAAAACGGCACGACTGCACGCCGCCTATTTTCAGGTACTCTGCCGATCCTTCGACATATTGCACAATAAGCCTTACACGTCGGCTTCAGGACCAGGGGCCCTACCATGAACGCCTTTATTATTTCCATGTTGCTAAATGTAGACTTATATATGCAACTTTATGCCATACCTCTTAAGGTTGTCTTTCTCCGATGATTGTTTTAAGAGTTTATGGTAATCCACCAGGTATCTTACCTACAGGTTAGAAATGTACTTTTTTGCTGTCTTAGCACTTTAAAAAATAACAAATAACGCCAATGAGCAATTAGCAATAATTTGAATATAGGGTATGGATGATAAAATTATGGAGTATGGAGATAAAATTAATAAATATGAAAATACTACCCGAATCGGCGAACTTCGTAACTAATAGTTTGTATGAAAAAAAATAATAAAGTAAGTAGCTAATGTTATTTCCTATTTCTCCTGCATTTTTCCGGTTTCTCTCAAAAAAGTTGGTACAAAAGTGATAAATCCATTTAGGCTTGATTTGATGACCAAGGGAAATGGAGTTTCATTTTTTTATATATAGATATAAAATTAAGTTCTATGTAATGTTAAAAGTTATAAAACAATGGAAGAACTTAAAAGTTTCGGCTATTATCTTAGGTCTAACGTGCACTGCACGTTTTACAGGGTAGAAAGAGGCCTTTATACCTATATTACTTGTTTCACACAGTTCTACTAATGGTATGTTACTAAGTATGGCTTTATTTGTTGCCAAGAAGAGATTTTTTGAACGGCTAATTTGTTGCTAACCGCGAGGTTTTTACAACTTCACCGGGCTTTATCAAGAAGAGAGTGCTCGCCTCTTTAAATATATCATCAGGTAAAATCTAACTTTTAAAAGACAAAAATCACAGGAGCTTCATTCTTTATTCGACATGTTTATTTTGAGTATGTAGATTACCTAATAAAGATTACACATATACAACGTTTTATCACATATTTTTTATGGCAATTTATTCCATGAATTTCAGATATATTTAAAAATATTTACAAGGAAGGCATAACTATAAATTTAAGAAAATATAGTAAAAGTTAAAGATATTTTACTACGTTAACATTGTTCTATATCTTTTCTTACTGTGCTTTTATCTTTTTACCGATTTTATAGTTTAAAAAATAGTTTTTAATTTATTAACGAATAGGTACGTCACAACTTAATTTCATTCATTTTAGCTAGTATTAAAGGGATTGATTTTTATCCAAAGATTATTAATTTATATATTAGGTAAAAATATATGTTAGTGAAAATATTAGTTTCATTGGTACATAAGGGATGAAGTGTAATGCGAATAACTATAATTATGTCAATTTCTCCCACTTGGAAATATGCATCTGGTAGTTTACACGCTATCTATACATAAAAAGTAACATGTCCTGACTGACTGATTCATCACTGCCAGGCAAAAACTGTTAAAGCCACAGACATGAAATTTGCTGAGTAGGGTCGTTTTATTGAGTAGACTAAGGACGGAATTTCGGAAATTCTGCCCCTAAGGGGGTGAAATAGTGGTTGAAAGTTTGTATGAGAAACCGTCATTTTTTAACCTTTTAAAAAAATATTAAGTTAAAAGACTATTGAAATTTAAACAATTTAAGATACTGAAATTATAGTTCAAACATAAATACTTAGTCTGGCCA
>NJDD01001651.1:55485-71222 GCA_002245505.1 Calephelis nemesis
AAATTTTGTTAATTTTCTTTGATTTGCTTAATGTCCTTGGTGTCCTTATGGTTATCCTTAATGTGTAAAGTTATGATTTAAATGTGAAAGGCTAACCTTTCAGATTCAAATCGTAACTTTCTAGTAGAGGGCCGAGGGGCTTTTTGTAACAGGGTTAAGCAGTAATAAGGTTAATTTACTAGAAATGTGAACTTTACTGTACTTCTTGGACTCATTCTTACCGTTATACATCCCACGGTGCAGCTCATCATCACCTTCGCAGTTACTAAATACCTACGCGACGGTGTTCCCAGGTGAGATATCATTTTACTGTCGTAAATTTTTGGTACGTTTTATTACCAATCAACGACAATGAGTTTCTGGTATTTTATTTGGTTTCCTAATTTATTTATTATTGATGTTGTGTCACAGTTTTTGATATTAATAAACTGATTAAACAGCTATTGCAATACCTATATCTTAAACGCAGTACCTTGGGGTTGATTGTAACAAAATCTTGGGGTCTGCACATTTTATGATTTGCCCCATGTATCGGTTTGTTACTGTCACAGTTTGTAATATAACTGGTCTACCTAATTTGTATTGTTAAAGAAAAGTTTTAGTATTGTAACACGAAGTTTGGAGTGTAAGGTATGTGTTAGCATCTGAAATCTATAGTATCTAGGCGGAAAACTAATAAGAGTTTTGGTCGATGTCACGTATCTTTTTTTATATTACCAAGCAACACATTTTAATACGGATATGTTAATCCTTTTTTTTAATGATATTGGAAGGCAAACAAGCAGACGGAATTCCTGATGGTAAGAAATTCACGCCGCCTAGAGACGTCAAAGGTGGTAATGGTGCGTTGCCAACCAGAGGCCGGGTTGTTAGGCCTCGAGCAAAAGTAAGTTTACTTACTGGTTACCCTACCCTCCGAACCGGAACACGTAATGACGTTATTTCGGCAGGAACAGATAAGGCGGTGGTACCAATCCAGGTGAGTCGCTGCGAAACTCTACCACCTAGTCAGATGTCACGGGCTATTGACGGTAAGCCTATGCTCGTCTTTTACGAGCTGCCTGCCAGGAAGGCAGATGGTCTATTCTGCAAAGGAACCACGAACCAACACGGGGTGGTTCTTTGAAACATATCAAAATAATATGATATGCCTTTTAAAATAATATGAAGCATATTACAGTTATGTGTATGTATCTATAATTTATAAATATTTATTATAGATACATTTTGTTGTTGAAAATTAAATCCTCTATTATTGCAGTTACTATTTACCCCAAAGATATTACAACTAACCCCCAATATCGGTTAAATTGTAACAGCCACCTTTTTTTCAGCAAAAACGTTAGGCGTAGATTTTATATTTTTCCAACTTGATTTAATAGAAGAATTGATAAATGATCAATAAATATTAGGTTGGTGGTAAATAAACCAGTACCTACATGTCAAGATATTTTTTGTATAAATTGTTACAACAAGCCCCTTGTTACCCTACTTGTACACAATCGCAATAATTGCAGGTTGGCAAAGAGTTCATCTCCAAATACCCGTATCAGGGACCATGACCGCTTGTAGCAGTATTATTTCCATCTTGCTAACAGTTCGCTTTTATAAGCAACTTCATGTTATACTTACGTCATAAGGTTTTCTCTGATGACAGTTAGTATTATTGAAATAATACTCTTTTAAAAGCTAATGATAACCGCCCAGATCCTTACATAAACGAGTATACACTAAAACCTTTCCTAAGAAATTTTGCAATTTAGTTATGTGTAATAATAAAGCATTATACAATCTGGTGCAGCAGTTTATGAAAATCTCGATTGTTATTGTACAATACATACAAACAGACATATGAATATACGGGTCAAATAAAAAATCTACTTTTTTGGAGACGGTTAAAAAATTACATTGGAGTTAACACTGACTGAATTGTAGTCGCCAGTACTACTGCAACTGATAACATAAACAAGTATGTTCCTGTAAATAATTTATGCTTGTAAAGCTATCACTTTAAAGTGAAATAGTGGAGTCAGTAGAGCAAGGGGTCGGTGGAAGGAGGTGGTAGTTGAGGGGAGACAGGTGTTAGTCTTCTGCCCTATTCGGTTTTTCTTTTTTTTTTTATGATATTGGAAGGCAAACAAGCAGACGGATTTCCTGATGTTAAGAAATTCACGCCGCCTAGAGACACCAAAGGTGTTAATGGTGCGTTGCCAACCTGACGCCGGGATGTTAGGCCTAGAGCAAAAGTAAGTTTACCGGCTACCTTACCCTCCCAACCGGAACACAGGAATAGATAAGGCGGTGGTACCAATCCGGGCAAGTCGCTGCGAAACTCTACCACCTAGTCAGATGTCACGGTGTTACTGACGGTGAGCCTGTGCGCGCCTTTTACGAGCTGCCTAGCAAGGAAAGCAGATGATCTATTCTACAAAGGAGCCCGGACCAACACGGGGATTTTATAACAAAAGACAGCGAACATGCATACAGCTCTCCTGATGGTAAGAGATAACCGCAACCTATAGATATGTTGTAGGTGCATCACTGTCCAGTGTCCGAGGTGTAAGGCCAATTGTGCAAGTGTACCGGCTACCCTATCCTCCGGACCGGAACATGATATTGCTATTATGGCGACAAGTATAGGTAAGACGGTGGATCCCTACCCGGGCAAGTTGCCATACAGGGTGGTTACCATAAGCTCTTAAAACAGTATTATTTCAATAATTGTCATCGGAGAAAGACAACCTTATGACGTATATCATAAAGTTGCTTATAAAGACGGACATTTAGCAAGATGGAAATAATACTGTTAACAGCGTTCATGGTAGGGCCCCAGGTCTCTACAACCAGTGGTTTTGTTGGTTATGATCTGTATCGCCTTGCGCGCTTTTTCGATCTGCCAGTATATATATGGAAACTACACCAACATGGGTCTTTGTTAATGTTTAATGTATTGGAAGGAGTGTATTTCCTCGTTGCCGCCAAACCTCACTACATGAGCTTGAGTTATGAGGCCACCGCTTTACTCAAGACCCTGACATTACGTATTGACGACTTATGAATAAATGAATCCCGATTTTGGTAAACTTGATGGAAATTGATTCAAATTTCTACTTGACTTATGGCAAAATGCTAACGCGAATTCCAAAACCTAAAGAAAGAAAAATAATGTTTTGGAAAACGAGTTAGCAGGCGGAGTGATAAGAAATATCCCCGGCCTGTAGACACTAAGGATATTAGTAGTTCTTTGCTAATTTAAAGCTAAGGTGAAAGTCATTAAGTCACTTTGAACTGAAAAAAAAGAGCGCAGATAATAAATCATATTACATACTAAAAGTAATCGAAATGATCATATTACCATCATACCGTGGTGCCTTATTCTGGTGCAATTGTACAAAGTAAGTAATAAACTGAAATTTTTCCTTTCCAGGATGAACCCATAGTTACTGTAAGAGAGGGGAAGTTGAGAGGCACCGTAGAGAGATCCATTGATGGGTGTACATATTACAGCTTTAAGGGCATACCCTACGCCCAACCTCCGGTTGGAGATCTGAGATTCAAAGTAAGTTTATTCAACAAAATAAGAATTTTGTAATTCAGGAGTAATATGGTTTTAAAACGATTGTTATGGACATAGAACTTAAAATTCAATGGACAAGTTTTGATGATAATAAAAGTATTGCATCTTAGGTACAAGAAGGTAGTCAAAGGTGCAACCAGGGCACCCACAACTATCTGAAGAAACTATGTGATAGTAAACCTAACTATTCTAACCGTAAACCGGGTATATCCAATCCCTACTTATGCATTGGTTTTTTAGGAAATTTACTAAACAGATTTTCTATTTGTTAATCGACCCAGGTATTGAATACGAGACGTCATCACTAAGTATTAGTATAAAACAAAGTCGCTTCCTCTGTCCCTATGTTACTTTGTATGCCTAAATCTTTCAAACTCCGCTACGGATTTTGATGCGGTTTTTTTAATAGATAAAATGATTGAAGAGTGATGTTTATATGTATATTTTGTACCCGTGCGAAGCAGGGGCGGGCCTCTAGTTTAATAATAATAATGAGATGAATCCGTGTTAACTTAATATTTTGCACTAAAGTATGAAATTATATGGAGAAATAAATGGAAAGATCACTGTTACAATAAAATAGTTTGCTGTCAAATTAAAAAAACTTCCTTAAAAACAAGTCTGTTTCAAAGACTCTTAACTCCACTCCTAGATCTTTATTGAGCTTTCGTTATTTGAAAGGTTGCACTTTTTCGTTAAAATTATGTTTTGCTTGTTGCCGCGTGGTTAATGGTCCCACAGGATTTTTTTCGGGATGTAAACTATTATAATATGTGTTAATATAAGTTACCATCTATGTGTATGCCAAATTTCATGAAAATCGGTAAAGTAGTTCTTGCGTGACGGAGTGACAAACATACAAACTTTCACACTTATAATAAAGTATAAACATCACATATATCATATTTAAAAAATATATCTTTACGCCCATACCCCGAAGAGGTAGGAAGAGGCACAGTCAGGGCACCCACGACTTGCCGAAGACACTAAGTCTCACAATGTGATAGTCCACATCTAAAATATTATTACGATTATTTAATTAATACTCGAATTGCGCGGTCATAGGCGCGAGTGGTAATATTCGTAACCAGGAACAGATACAATCTTCAGGTTCGGGTTCAATCAGGGCAGATAAAATTTAATAAGGCAAGTGTCTTTTGACCTAGATAAATCTCAGGGAAAATATGACCCCAGCGATCTCTGCTTGCATTTGGCTTTATCTGTAAATTATAATCTCGTAGTGGTAAGGGTTCGAAAACGTCACTATACGAAACCTCTAGGATAAAAATTGCTATTTGTTTTAACTATCAAATATTCTTTGATGTCGAATAACAATTGCCATATCTATCACAAGATAGAAAACATTTTTTTACAAGATTTTTAATTAATAATAGGTTAAGCATATTAAACAAAATTCACTTGGTTGAAAATATTGTTGAGGTTTAGATGAATTTTATTGATCTAGAAACAGTTTAATATTGTTTTAGTACAAATAGTTCTAAACTTGTGTATTTTAGTATTAACTTTTTATGGGTGGTAAATTAGTTTAATAATAATCATATTTTTTTCTTATAATTACTGTTGCGTAAAAAACGCCTAATTAGTTTCGGAGAGTTTTGACACCACGCTCGGACGAAACCCGAGCTATTTGTTTGTATTGTTTAGAAATAGGTATTTCGCAGTATTATCTACTGTAATAGGAAGGGAATTCCAAACTATTGTATTACGAAAAGTACAGGAATGGATTTTGATTCTTACACTAAAAGTACCTCCAGGAACTTATCGCAGTTACTTTTTTAATAAATCTGTAAAAAAGTTGAAAAAGTTGTTTTTATAAAATTCAAATGAAATGTTATCGCAAGTGCACATAATGTCAACAAGTAATTACATTATCAATGCACGTACCTACATGTGAAATTACTTACGTTTTATTGGTTTATAAAAAGTTTAACTTAAACATAATGAAGCCAATTAATGATTTGCATGATAATGTAACGTTGTTAGTCGATTTAATGGCCAGAATAAATAATTAGACCATGGCTTTAATATTAGTAACGTGCTTTATTCTCATATATCAAAGGATATTTAGTGTTTGTAACAATCTAATGAAATTAGCGCAGTGTGAAGGACATGCTTCTGCCAACGTTCAATACTTCTGCGTATTTTTAACAATTCTTTATTAGTTAACTATTATGTAGTAGAATGATGTGCTGCTGCTTTTCCGGACCTATACGTTTCCTATGTGTCCTAACCTCTGCTGCACTAGCGTTAATGCTTGCCTTTATTGTGTTCCGTGATCCGTGTGACCGAAGCTAGGCGACGCACAAATTTTTAACCTAGAGTCGATTGTTCATACGGTATCTTATTACCTAAAGAAGTAAAAATATTGTAGCCTTAACTATTATTTTTTGCAAACTGTTGTTTTGAAATTCACGCTATAGATGTAACCTACTTAGTGACGGACGTCATTCGCATGGTCATATGGTATCCATGTGTTGAATACTGTGATGACAGGTGCAGGAGTTTATGTGTTATTAATAACAATGTACACATCTTTTCATCTTTGTAAACAAGTATTTTTATTATTGAAACTGTTTTTTCGGTCTTGATAAAAAAAAATTAAGTGAAAGGAGATGTAAGAAAAATTTCAACAATGTTTTGGAAATGTGCTCAATTCCATATTGCCTGCATTTGTTAGTCGGTTGTTAATTACAGATTTATTAAGCAACTAGCTGCGCCCCGCGGTTTCACCCGCGTAAGTCCCAATCCCGCGGGAACTCCGGGATAAAAAGTAGCCTATATGTTATTCTGGGTCTTCAGCTACCTACATACCAAATTTCATCGTAATCGGCTTTGTAGTTTTTGCGTGAAAGAGTAACTAACATCCATACATCCATACATACAAACTTTCGCATTTATAATATTAATAGGATATCAATACTTTGTTGGAAAAAGTTACCTTAAATGAAGTTCGCCTACGGCATAGAATAATGTTCCTTATGTTGAGGCCTTTCTCTTTCTTTCTGATAATGTTTTTAAGATATTCATATCATTAAACAATTTTAGGCGCCGTTGCCCCCTCAGCGGTGGCAAGGCATTCGCAATGCCACAGAACATGGCTCGGTATGTGCCCAGTTCAACGTCACCTATCGCGGCTCTGAAGATTGTTTATTTCTCAATATATACACACGATCCTTAAGCCGAAACGCGAAAATGCCAGTTATGGTTTTCATACACGGTGGATCATTCTTCAGTGGTTCCGGAGACTCTAGTACATTCGGTCCTGATTTTTTGATACAACATGATGTCATACTCATAACATTAAACTATAGATTAGAAGTACTAGGTTATCTTTCCTTGGACATTCCGGAAGTGCCTGGAAATGCTGGTATGAAAGACCAAGTAGCGGCACTTCGTTGGATTCAGAATAATATTGAAAAGTTTGGAGGTGATCGAAATAGCGTGACATTATTTGGGGAAAGTTCTGGAGCCTCAGCAGTAACGTACCATCTGCTATCATCAATGTCTAAAGGCCTATTTCATAAGGCTATCGCACAGAGTGGAACAAGTATACAAGATTGGGCAGTTGCAAGAGATGAAGTGGCAAGAGCCTATAAGGTTGGAAAATTATTGGGTATGGATACAAATGATCCATATGAGCTGCTTGAGTTTTTACAAGGTTTGGAGCCGTCAGCTCTTACGAATCTTACATTCAGTACTCTTACATACGACGAAACGAATAGAGGTACACCGTGGCAGTTTATTCCAAACGTAGAAAAAACTTTTGAAGGGGTTCAGTCTTTTATTAATAAAAATCCAGTTGATTTATTATCTGAGGGTAAAGTTAATGAAATACCTTTAATGATTGGATACAATTCTGTTGAAGGCCTTATTCTAATAAGTTATCACTTGGAAAGACTGGACGTGTATAATGAATATCCGTCATATTATGTGCAAAGAGAGCTTTCTAGAATAATATCTAATAAAAAACTGAATGAGTTTGGTGAAAGAGTAAAGAAATTTTATTTAGATAACAGGAATTTAACCCGAGAAAATGTATCAATAATTGCTGAGATGCAAACTGACATGCAGTTTTCATACAATGTTCATAGATTTGCTGATCTATATAGCCGACGTAATGCTGTATACATGTACAAATTTAATTTTGTCACCGACTTAAACATTATTAAGATATCTTTAGGTCTTTCAAACTTAGATGGTGTCTGTCATGCTGATGATTTATTTTACCTGTTTTATAATTATCTAACTGAAAGACCATATAAACAACAGAAAAAGTTGCAAGATATTGTAAATAGAATCACGAAAATGTGGACAGATTTCGCTAAATTTGGGTAAGTTATTTCTTTAACTTTTAAAACGTGTAATTTGCTTTGGTGTGGTTTTTGATGGGCTTATTTAAATATAACTTAATTAACTTCCATAATTCACTATAAGAAATATTTTATAGAAATTTAACCATAAGTACATCAGAATCAAGTCACGTGCACATACATATAGTACTTTTATCATTTCATTCATTATAATATTTAAACTTTTAAATATAAAATTACAACTTATATGCCATTTCTTAACTCAATTATTAAAGTTACTTTTAATACAAAAAAACTAAATTGAAATCACTGTATCCGTTCGGGAGGTATGATGCCACAGACAAACAGATACACAGACAGACACGTCAAACTTTTTTTGCAACCCCTCTTTTTGCGTCGGGGGTTAAAAATATGGTAAAAGGCAAGTTTTTGTCTAAAAACTGCAATGATTAGGTAAAACTAAATTAATTTATGTAGATATCAATGAAATAAATAGGTACCTAAATTGAGGAAATACACAGGTTTTCAGGAGTTGTAAGTTCGATGACGAGGCTCGGTTTTTCATAATGTTGTTATTGTATTACTAGTATTAGCATTTTCCTTACACTACTCAGAAATAATTTTATCTTTGACTCATTCCGTTTTATGTGTCACTTTTATTAACAAAAGATTAAACTAAACAAGGAAGTAATAGAAAGCGTTCATTGAGTCTAATGACTAATCTAAAAGGTTGATGTCTGATAACAATATTTTATTAGTATCTGCAATAAATAGATTAGTTTTGTACTTAATAATTGTAACATTTTGCAAACTAGTATTGCTTAATAGTTTTGCTTGGTCTGATTTCTTCTTTTAATGGACATATGTTATTTTTTTATTAATATTAGTAATTTATGACAAAATCATTTTATGAATTTAAAAAATAAAAAGAAAATTGACATTTGACAGAAACTAGCAATGATATGGATATACAAGAAATAAAAAAAATACAGTAAAAAAAGATTTTGAGGCCTAACATCCCGGCCTCAGGTTGGCAACGCACCATTACCACCTTTGGTGTCTCTAGGCGGCGTGAATTTCTTACCATTAGGATGTCGGTCTGCTTGTTTGCCTTCCAATATCATAATAAATGACCGCTTCGTTATTCGAGGAATTAGGGTACATACTCGTACTTAACTCCTACGATCAGTGAAGCTCGGATTCGATTTCCGATAGGGCAGGCATATGTGTGATGAACATATTTATTATACGGGGTTTGGGTTCGTATCAAGTTTATTTCAAAATCTAAAATACATATAAATAATACGAGTAGATACTGAAATAAAGTGCAATTGGCTGAACACAGTTACTTAGTACTATTACATATTCTGTGTTTAGATAAGTTTAGATCAGTTTGTATAATTAAAAAAAAATATTTTATGTATATTTACTTTCAGGAGGCCTACTCCAGAAGATACGGATATAACCTGGCCACCTTACACTAGAGCACGCAAGGAGTATTTAAATATTCAAGATCAGTATCCTATAGGATACTTCGCAGATAAAGAAAGAATAGAATTCTGGGATAGAATATATGCAGAAGCGGGTGTTCCACATATTGGGTCTTAGTCATTTAATTATAACAAACTGTAGTTATAGCAAATGTATTGAAAAATGGTTACTATTATTTTTAAGTATTTTTTTACTGTTTTTGAAGTTATACTTCTTTTGGCGCGTTAGGAAAAAATGATAAGGGTAAATTTTTACGATGCGCGCGCACACCGTCTTTAAAACCGACATGATGATTTTATTAAATATTAAATAAACTTTATTTAACTAAATAATGCATTATAATAAAACTTTTAATGTATTAAATACCTTTTTTCTATGGTTAGTGTCATTCTGTCTACAAATGTAAAATAAGGCAAAAGATAAATTTTTTAAAAAGATTTTTATCTTATTGCGCCGAAGAAGTATAACTTCTAACGCGTGTACATAAGTACACACACAATTTTTATTTATATAGATTTTTACTTTAGGCTTTTTTTCTCACTATACACGCTGATCCAGTGAAAGGATCATCGTTAGAATAATTAGGTAAGTATGTAAAAAATCCCAGCATTAAACACCATGAAGGCCCTACATACATATGTTTACTTCTCTTCGCTGTACATGTTTTTTTTTATTGAGTAATTTTAATCGCCTCTGTAATCTAGCGGTCCAAGTGTTGGACTTGATTGTTTGAGGTCCCTGGTTTGATTCACGGGTCGGGTAACAAAAAGAGAATTTGGTTTTTATAATTTTGTAATAAAAATAATGTTGCTTGGGATTGGATATGTGCCCGGTTGGCGATAAGCTTTCCACCTATTACATTGTGGAACTTAGTGTCTTCGGCTAGCTGTGGGTGCCCTGTTTGTGCATCTACCTATCTCTTCAGAATTATGGGCGTAAAGATACTTTGTGACATGTTTTCGCTGTACACAAAATTTATTTTTCATTAAGAAATTTAAAAAAATATTATGAACTAAACAAATTAGAATAAAATAAGATTTGGGTAAAGACATAATTAATTCGTCAAGTCACGATTAATTAATTATGTTTTCTAAACTAAGGCAATTCCGAGATGGTTTCGCATAGTGGTAGAGTGATCGCTTAACAAGTCTACAAAAATTCCCATCTTTTTTAGAGTAGGTTAAAAACAGTTATGTTCTTGTTTATTATTATGCTTAAAGGAAACTGTAATCTTATTTGTAATAAATAATGATATAAAATAATGTGTATGATTGTTATTTAATGATGCGTACAGATAAAGAACCTATCTTAATATAATATTTAAATTACGTGTCACGTTATTTGTCCGCGATGGACTCCTAAACTACTTAACCGATTTCAATAAAATTTGCATAACGAGTGCAGTTTGATCTAACTTAAAAGATAGCTTACATCTCAATTTATGATCGAAAAAAATACTCTCCAAGCGAAGCCGGAACCGGCAGCTAATATATAGGAATATATTTATATATACCTACTGGCTGCCGTATATAGTAATTTTTGCTCAAATATCTTGATGTTAAACACCAAGTTACCTTTAAGAATGTTGATAAATCGGCTATGACAATAAAAAACAAAAAAAAGAATGTAAACAATTGTATTGTACAAAAAGGCAGACAAGTAGATGAGTCTTATTAGTACAAAATTTAAATCGCCACTAAAGATGATGTTATTAAGAAAACCCTCCAACCATCTTCAAGGGTTGGCTTGGATTTTAAGGGCTATATTTCACGAGGACACCATGGTGGCGCAACCAGTCGCGCTACCGTGGTGTCCGTAAGCTACCATCATACAGGCACCAGAGAAGCCACACTACACCGTGACAGTATCAAAAAGGCGGCCGGAGCGGCGGCTGAGTGAGACACCATACAGCGCTATAGTCATTAGTGGTGGCTTAACCAGTGTGAATGAGCGACAAGTAACATTCTGTGCTGCAGTCCGAGCTGATCATGGTGTCCCGGTGAAATATAGTATTAAGTCTCCTGAATTTTGTATTATTCATCTTTAGTCTGGTTATTTTCATTCAGTGGTTATAACTATGACTAAGGGAGTAATATTTTGAAGAATCATTGTCACAGGCTATGTCACTTCTGTAATAAATGTTTTGAAATGTTTTAGGCACCCTTACCTCCTCTTCGTTGGAGTGGGATCCGCGATGCATCCAAACATGGCGCGATATGTGCTCAATTCAATGAAACCTTTCAAGGATCTGAAGATTGTTTGTTCTTGAATATATACACGAAGTCATTACATCCACATGCGAAAATGCCTGTGATGGTGTTTATTCATGGTGGTTCTTATTATGAGGGATCAGGAGACATTGATACTTTTGGACCAGATTTTCTTATTCAGCACGATGTTATACTCGTGACTATAAATTACAGGTTAGAGTTACTAGGTTTCCTTAAATTAGACATTCCTGAAGCTCCTGGAAATGCTGGTATGAAAGATCAAGTGGCTGCTCTTAAGTGGATACAAAAAAATATAGCTAAATTTGGTGGTGATCAAAATAGTGTAACAATATTTGGAGAAAGCTCAGGTGCATCATCAGTGACCTACCATATGTTGTCTCCTATGTCAAGAGGATTATTCCATAAAGTCATTGCTGAAAGTGGCACATGTATTCATGATTGGGCTATAGCGAAAGACTCTGTAGGAAGAGCATTTAGAGCGGGAAAAGTTTTGGGAAAAGAGACTACTGACAAATACGAGTTGCTTGAATTTTTCCAAGGATTACAACCACCTGCTCTTACAAATCTAACATTTAGTACCTTAACCCCTGATGAAAATTATAGAGGTTTACCTGAGCAATTTATACCAGGTATAGAAAAGAAGTTTCCTGGTGTTGAAGCTTTTATTGATGAGAACCCTATTTCATTAATACTGAAAGGGAAAGTCAATAGGGTACCACTTATGATAGGTTACAATTCTGGTGAAGGCTTAGTCATTGCCCAGTACCATGCTGGAAGGCTCGATGTTTATAACAAGGAACCCCAATACTATGTCAACAGAGAAATAGCTGAAGTAGTATCTAAAAGTAAACTAAATGAATTCGGTGACAGAATAAAGCAATTTTATGTGGGAGACAGGAATATAACTAAGGATGATATACAGATAATAACTGATATGCAAACTGACATACACTTTTCATACAACGATCATAGATTTTCATACCTTTACAGCAAGTATGGAAATGTTTTTCGGTACCGATTTAATTTTGAAACTGATTTGAATATAATTAAAATAGCTTTAGGACTTAGAAACTACGAAGGAGTAAGTCACGCTGATGAATTGTTTTATTTGTTTTATAATTATCTCAGTAAAAAACCATATGAAGAGCAAGAGTCACTAAGACAGATCGTGTTTCAAATCACAAAACTATGGACAGATTTTGCCAAAACAGGGTAAGACATTGCAGTACATCTATTTTTTTATGTAATATTGGAAGACAAAAAAAACGAATTTCTTGATGGTAAAAATTCACCCTAATGTTGGTAATGGTGCGTTGCCGAACTTAAGTAAGTTTAAGGCATCGACGATACAATGTATGGTTACCATTTAATGGTTTACCGACGTTAAGGTACTAAGAATAGAAATGGCGGAAGAATCTATCTGGGTGTACTAGTGCACAACACTCATGTACCTAATTATGACTTCATTAAATACAAAACAATCGGGGTTATATGTGATTTTTTTTTCGTATTGGTCCAGGTCCTTTGTGTAGAAAGGAAGGGTCCAGGTCCTCTGTATCTGCTTTCCTGTCTGGTAGTTCGTAAGTTGAACGGGACATGAAGTCACTAGTTGTGGAGTGCTGTGCAGCATCTTGCCCAGGGGCATCCAGTCGCTTAGCTACGAATATTTTTGTCGTCATAATGATAGTTTCATTTTCTGGTCCGAAGTGTAATGTAGCTGGTAGAATCGCACTTATAACATCTATGGTGTTTAAGGGCACTGTTTGTTTTAATATAAAAAATATAGCAGATAGTTTGAGGATAGAATGTATTGCCGGTAAACTAGTACGTAATATGTGTTTATCTGAAAAGTCATTTCTGAACGATCACGTTCATTTCATTCATTGATATGTATTGTTTCCATTTAAATAGTTTTGTATATAACCGTGTGAATAGTGTTTTCCTCGTAACATTTTAGTTTGGGTACGAGTATTTTGAATATATATTTCCTCATAATTGTCAGTAAAACAGGTTTTCAATAAACATTTTCGGGGTTTCCAAAACGGAGCCTTGTAATACTTTATTCCCAAACTGTTAATACTAATGTATTCCTTGAATGAGTTACATTTTTTATGAAAAAGTGGAGGTGCTACTCACACATGCAATTGAAATTATTTTTCTAATTTAAAGATATGCGAGGATCAATATTTGGGCTTTTAAAAGTGTTCAATGTCACTTGTTTCTGAAACTGTTTGTTCTCAAAGACAGTTAGTAGAAACAAAATAGGTACATAATAAAAAATAAGTTTAAACACTAAATAGTTACAAGCAAGAGTTTGTTTTAATTTCAATAATCATTAAACATTTTGATCATTAGGTTTGTCTATGGCGAATCGCTTTGGTCCTAAATGCAACTTAAAAAAGGTATCTTCACGCCCATATCCCCGAAGTGGTAGGCAGAGGCACAACCAGGACTAGCCGAAGATACTTAGTCCCACTATGTGATAGGTGGCAGGCCTATCGCCAACCGGGCACATATCCTATCCCGAGCAACATTTTTTTTATTAGAAAATTGGAAAAACCCAATTTTCTTTTTGTTGCCCGATCCTCCGTGTTCATGCATGCATGTTTCATGTTGACCTCATGCAATCAAGCCCAACAACTGAATCGCTAGATCACAGAGGCGATAAGGCTTTGGTCCTATATGCAACTAAATAGGCGAAATAAACACAGATGTAAAATAAGGCTTTATTTTTCTAATTTCGCGTTAGCAGTGCGCAGACGAAGGACGTGCCAATTTATATTGTTTCCCGTGCTCTTCTGTTAATCGTGTTCTGGGGGCTGATTATGTATCTTAGCTGCCAACTCAAAATGGAAAAGTGTACATCAAATAGTTTTCAATGACGTGTTTTATATTTGCTATCTCCAGTGACCAACAGAAATACAATAGAGATAGCAAACACAAATGACGTCATTTGTCAGCTATTTAATGTACACTTTTCCGTTTTGAGTTGGCAACTGAGATACATAGTCAGTACCCTGGTCGTGGAGGTGGTCAGTGGGCACTCGTTGGTCGAGTGGCTAACGTACACGCTTAACTACATCGGCCAAACGCGAGGCTCGGGTTCGATTCCCGACGGGGGCAGGCATTTGTGTGATGAACATTTAGATGTCTGCATTTCCGGGTCTGGATGTTTATTAAATATATTCTGGTATCTATTTAAGTATTTCTATGTATTAGAATCGTTGACTAACACCCATAACACAAGCATATAATTTGCTTACTTTGGGGTTAGATTCAATTCGTGTGATTTGTCCAGGGATATTTATTTATTAATTAAACTAGTCATATTCTGTGTCATTTGAAGGACTTTGCCACAACAGTAACACTGCTTATACGGAATTAGCATCTTTCATAACGGATTTCCGCAAGGTAACGCCTGATTCAATAAAATATAGAAATAAACACCTCAAAATATTTTTTTTCCAGAAACCCAACCCCTGATGATTATTTTGACTCGACCTGGCCCGCATATACCAGATCCCACAAGGAATATTTCAACATCGATGACAGCTTCTCTGTAGGTTACTACGCAGACCGCGAACGGATGGAGTTCTGGAACAGGATATACGCTGAAGCGGGCTTGCCACACATTGGTAGTTAAAAATAGGTCTTGAAAATTATATATTCAACATTATAACGTCATTGTTCTGTATTTAGCACATCGATTATGTCGTTATTTTTTGCACTATCTATTTTCTTTTATTATGTTTCAGTTTATGATTTTGTGTTCCAAAAAATCATGTAATATAACTAAAAATATAAATTCCTTTAAAATTTTGTAGTCTATTTTTAATTTTCATTCGTTTTTTTCATATAAATTAAATGTATTGTTGTAATCTTTTTGAAATTGGAAGGCAAACAAGCAGACGGATTTCCTGGTGGTAAGAAATTTCCGGCGCCTAGAGACACCAAAGGTGGGAATGGTGCGTTGTCAACCAGAGGCCACGATGTTAGGCCTCGAGCAAAAGTAAGTTAACCGGCTACCTTACCCTCCGAACCGGGACACGTCATGAAGTTATGGCGGCTGGAATAGGTAAGGCGGTGGTACTAATCTGGGTGAGTCGC